>JAQFVV010001881.1:0-43066 GCA_028023455.1 Epiperipatus broadwayi | reverse complement strand
AATAAATCATATTAAAATCTCCAACCAGAAAATATTGACAGAGATCAAGTATATTTATCTGAAGCTTTGAAGTCGACACCGAAAGGAAGGAAGTTCGCAACAATACAGAGGATCAATGGACTTTAATTTCAAGTTTATTGAGGAAATACTCAGACAGAATATGCAAGAAATGAAGAAAATGTATGAGGAGAAAATGAGAAAAAGAAGAGATGAAGAATCAAAACAGAGAACAGGAAGAAGAAAAAGATAAAAGTTAGAGAATATCAAGGAACTTAAAGACACTATGTGGAGAGAGTTAGAAGCCATAAAGGAACATTTTGGAATATCCAAAGTTAGGTAAAAGGAAGAAGAGACTTTAAAAAATATGGAAAAGAAAAGGAAGTCAGAGAGATCAGACGTACCGATGGGAGTAGAAGGGCAACCAGGGTAGTATAGTAAAAAAAGGAAATAAAAGGGACATGAGCAAAGAGACCTCATTCCAGCCTATGAAGGCCCACAACAACCGTAGATTAAAGTCAGCATTAAAGAAGAGATAAAGATGGACACTACCAAAACATCAACGCTAAAGTCTGCACTTTTGATAAAGTGACTACAATATCGATCAAGACTACATTACTTATGGATGAACGTGAAATTAATATTGAAACTGACAGACACATGGTACACTACTGCCTTACAGAAAGGGCAGAACGGAAATTATGAGCAGATCGGAGAAGCCAACATTTTCAGGTCGGGAACTATGTTTGGGTACGAATTCTCAACAAAGTAACAAAGAGAAGAATATATAAAAAGTTCTTTCCTTTGTACCGGGGACCCTTATAATTGATCGCACATGTGGCCCAAATGCATATTTATTAAAAGATGGAAATACCATAAAAGGGACATACAATGCCCGTAATCTCAAACCATGTAGGTATTATCCACCTGACCCAGGGTTGTAAGAATATTAGACTATTAGGATGGGTTAAATGTATATGAAAATATTAAAATGAACTTGATATAATGAACTTGGTTGAATGGATTGTACTTTAGTCAAATAGGATTTTAGATAGAAATGTTATTATATATATATTATTCTTTTAATTTACTATTACTCTTAAAAAATTTTTTTATATTATATTACCGAACACTTACTCTAATAATTTTTTTTTATAGAAATATAATCAGGTTTAACTAACATTACTATGATTTCTACCAGACACGGACAAATTAGGCCATTTAATTCAACTATAAATTCTAGATCCGGGTATATAAATTGTTCGTTGCTTCATGTAATCTCTGCTTTCTATATTTCAATATATCTGTAAAAAAAATAATAATTTTTTCGTATTTAAATTATGTAATGTAAATTTTTTTTCTCCTTCTTGCCTCCTTTGTTCTTGCTTAATTGTTCCCTGGAAGTACGGGAAATGAAACAGTAAGATTCGTATTCGAATCTTAAGTTTCAGCCCCTTCTGCCGTCTCTCACTGAGCGGTATATCCCTCCCAATTTTAAACTTTTTGGTATCGAATTGTGTGTGTAGCAATATTAAAAATGTATAAATATATGTAGAATTCAGCATAAACATGCACACATATCGATCTCAAATTAAACGCAATAAATAGGGATAAAATAATATAATTTAGATTTCTTTTAGTTATATGATTTTGTATAATTTTAATCATTTATTTTGGATTATGAAGTTCATATTTATTGCTTTGTTTAAATTTAGTTTAATAATAATTCTAAAAAAATCTGATGTAATATTTAATTAAAAGTTAAAATAATCTTGTTTTTTTCCTTTTTGTCTTTGAAATTGAAAAGCATCAGTCAGTGATAGATAATAGATTAATTAAAGAAAAATTCCCCAAAATATAATTAGTAAATATAAAATGTAAACAATAGAACGGCAGCTTTCTTTAATTAAAACCAACAAAATGCACTGATTATCCTCATGGCAGATTAAGTAGAACCTAAAAATATCTTAACAAAAATGTGAAAGATCAAGATAAAAAAAAGGCCATCTTAGACTTTCTGGAGACATTCACTTAAACTTTAGCTTTGCTCTCGATCACTGAGAGTCTCCAAAAATAATAAAATAATTTGTTCCTTCCAAGGTATGACTGAGTAAAGCACCTAGATTATTATCCATCAGGAGATGGCCTATCAGATGCCGAACTTTCCATTGCTCATCATAAATTCACCATGAAGATCTGCTGCCTGAACTGAATGAGAAAGCTGCTGCTGCTGTGAGATTAAATGAAATATCTAAATACAAGAAAGAATTGCCACTCGTGAACTTTTTGCTGCTAAACTAATGGAATCAGAAAACTTCTTATAAAACAGGTACCTGTCTGTGTTCAAACTCTAGAGTACTCTAATAATATGCTATAGCTCTTCTTCATAATACTTATCTCAATTACAAAATGTAAAAACTACCATATTTATAACTAAACTGAATAATTAACTTAATGTGTAAATTTCTCTACTAATCTAGCTTACCTAATTCTATCTTGGTTGCGTATTTTTAAAATCTACATTTTATCTATAGTTATTATTTAATTATTGCATGCTCATAATTGTCTCAATCTTCAAAGTTTAAATCTATGATGCGCTTGGGACAATGAATGCATGTCAAATTTTCATTAATATTTGCTTTCATAACTAACTTAACTTTCATATAAATCGACACACATTCAATGCATCATTTATTGTAATGCAGGAGTCTATTACTTCACAAATGGCTGATGTATTAGTTATAATAATTCCCAATTTATATATGTTTTGTATTCATTAAATCTAATGAATAATTCTAGAAAATCACATTTCTTTGAGAGTCGCCAACATTCTTTAGTAAATGTTGATAATGTAGGGCCGAGTCAGAAATCTATTTTAAATCTCAACATAATCATTTATACAGTATACATGTGTTATGTTTTAGAGACGCTGATGATCCATTCTGCCATGAAATTTCCGGATTCTTCAGGGTTGAAATTAACCCCAGTCATCCTACACAAGTGGGCATAATGGATGCTCCCATAGGATTTGTCAATGTCATGCAGCCAGCTGGCAAAACTGTGACACGGACCGCTTGTCCCTGGTTATGCTTATGTGACACCTTACTTTGTCATGCCGAGGCAGAGACCAACCCCTACTCTTATAAACCCATTCGCGGCATTGCAGTTTCAATATACTGCCACTCCATATTGCCTTTCTAAAGCATACAATGTTCCTTTCTACTTAATTTTATTATTCTATATATCACTCCGCCTCTGCATTATCTTCATAATTCACTCTCAAATAAATGTTTGCCCTTAGTTATACATAAATATTGTAATTAAATAAATATATATCTGCCATTACTCTTATAACCCATACTTTAGACTCTTGCATTGCAAAGGTATAAATCCCTCCAGGCATGCATTAGAAATACTCACTCGAGAATTTTAGGTAGCTAGATTATGCCTTCAAATAAATGTATTCCTTTTGTAAACATTACAGTATCGGAAATACCGCTACTGAAATCCTCAATATAAAATAATGTCTAAATAAATAAATGTATTCTTTAAAATATAATCATGTCACAAATCCCTGATACGGAAGCTGTTAGTCCATAAAATATTATTAGATTGTTTTATTAAAATGTATTAATAAATAATTTTAAACTATACGTCTGCAGTTACGTTTCATTTATTCGATACCCATTCTATATAATATTTCCTTGATTATGTAAATATGAATGTTTAATTAATATTAGTTTGGTTATTGGCTAACTCAAGAATAAAATCATGAGTCTCTTGCATATCCCTGACCACCGTGCCTAAGGAAATATTTACTAATGTTGCATCAGATGCGTTGTTTTGTGGATTGTATTGTGAAACCAATAAACTATGTTCAAACTCAGTACCATGGATGGCTTTGCTACTCGATGGTGCTGCTTTTCTGTATGGTAGTCGCATTCTGCACTATGTTTATGAGTCACACGTTTTCTGACCGTTACAGTATATAACAATGAATAATTAAAACAAGGCATCCTTTCACAATACCAATAGTTCAATTTAGTTTAGTTTTCCCACAATTCTGTTATTTTATCATTTGATGATTACTGATTCATTAACATTTGATGATTTCTTGAAATCAACATGACCTCTTTTATTTTAAGTTTATTGTGGCAATGCTCAATTTGCATAATTTTTATATTATTATAATCAAATTTAAATCCATATTGACAAGATTTATTATGATCAAATATAACAGATGATGAAGATTTATTTACATATTTTTCTGATTGTTTCTTTTTTTGAGTTCTATTATATAAAATCATATGGTTTTTTATTCTCTTCTACAATGTACATTTAGATTTACTGGTATATTGTAAGTCACATTTACATCAATTTATACATAATATAATTTTGATTAAAATTTGAATTTCAAATTTTATAGTTATTAAGTTATCTATTTGTATTATTTGTTGAAAAAAAGCAATATAGTGCAAACTGTTATGAATTCTTCTAATAAACTTAACACTGTCATCCCATATAAAATGCAGGGAAATCCATTTCACTTTGATATTATTTTTATTTTTATTATATTCTTGATTCCTTTTCAATTTTTTAATATTAGTAACAGTACTTTTATAATAACCAATTTTCAACAAATAATTAACAAATAAATATACATTTTTAATTTTATCACTAGAATGTTTGCATAAATTTTCATTTGGAAATAAGAATGCATTTAATCCAGACAACTTATGATTTATAGGTACATGTGATTCACATAAAATAAAACCTCTAGTTTCGATCGGTTTAATTGAAATAAAATAATCCAAATTGTATTCATTATGTGTAACACAAATATTCAAGAATTTTACGGTATTGTATTTTTCTTGAGTTATAACCCACTTTATATCCTTAATCTGATTTAATTCATTAAATAAATTGATTTTTATATCATATTTTCCACAAATAAAACATCAGCTACACTACTAACCATAACTCATTTTATGATATTCATTACTAAAAATGAACATAAATATTTTTATCAATAAACTGTAATATTTTTATAATAAAATTTATAATATCACACTTTATATTTTTTGAAACAAGAGCATTATAAATATTATTAATTGACTCTATTTGATCTATTAATTCATACATTTCATTAATATCAAAAAAACAAATTGTGTCATGTAAGCCAATATTTATGGTCTTAATTTTATCTATGAAATCAAGCAATGATGAACAGAATATACTCCAAAATCTAAAATATCTTGAAGTAATGATTTAATATATCTATATGTTTGATAATAATATGCACCACCAAGATCAATTATCAATCTTAATGGATACTTTTCTTTATGTTGCTTTATATTTGAAAATATCCTTGGACAAATAGCGGGTGATGAATATAAATTATAATATGTATAGCTATCAAAAACTTTATTTTTAGTTTTTATTAAAATTACATTTATAAATATTGTGCAAGATGTATCTACTTTTATTATTTCACTTTTTTGAAATTCAAGCCTTTCATTTGATCCATAACTTTTTCATTATATTTTGTTCTCATATTCAAGCACATTCTAAGACCTTTATTTTCCTTTAAACACACTAAGTCATTATTTAATAGAACATTTTTAAATTTATTAATTTAACTTAACCATTTATTTTCGTATTGTAATTATTATTATTTTTTATTTTTAACTACATTAACAATATTATTACAAGTATTAAAACCACACTTAATTAAACTAAATGAATGTTCTGCAGACTTTAATTCAAGATTAAAATGTTTTCGTCTACCAGCAACATATTTCGATGCATAATTTAAAATTTATTTTTGATTGAACTCCAAATTTATACCAGATATGTTCATAATTTTGATCATTCATTTTATCCGGAAAATTTTTATAAAACAAATGTTCAATTTTCTTGTTAAATTTATCAACTTTTTTAAATTCAAATTTATCTAAGAATTTTTGACAAAAACACTTGAAATTAAAACAGTCATCACAATTTTTCATCGATATAAAATAATTTAAAACTTTTAAATATTTCTGCTGATGAAATATCAAAGATTTACACTGCTTAATTATATTTTATTAAAAATAATATTCTGTAATCGATAGGAGAAAATAATTTGAACTAATACAAAAATATAAATTCCATGTTAATCTTTTGATTGAAGTGGATGGAAATGGAAATGAATGTCTATTTATAAAATAATATTAATTATTTTAATGTTATTTTAAGTAAAGTATTTTGTATAAGATTTAAAAAAGAAAATAAACTATCTACATGTTAAGATAAAATAATGTTTATTGATAAAAATAATATGTAAGCACAGCTGCCTTACAATCAGTTGTCCCATGGTCATGGATTCACTTCCCAGCCAATGCATTGAGACAGGAAAAATAATTATTTTTATATTAAAACCTTTGATTAAATAGTTATCTTTATAGATGGAGTGGAGAAGATTTAGATCACATGATAACAGTTTTTAAAAGGGTTGGATTAACAATTAAATTTTCTTTTATTAGTAGTTGTCATGGGGAGGAAAAGAGTTGGAGAAATTTTAAATATCAGAATGAGAAATTCAATCTTTGAATTGTAGTATTTGACTAGAGATAATTAAATTCCTATTTAAGCTAAAAAAAATTGTACAAAATAGTAATTTTGAGAAAATTTATCATTAATTATACTGCTAATTTTCTGCATAATTTAAGTTATGGAAAATAAATATAGAGTAAGCTATTTTTTATGTATGCTCACTGTAATATTGGAAGGTTCTGATGTTGTCAATGTTTGGATTATGTAAAATCATGACTTGCAAACGAGTTTATAGAAAAAAGTAATATACCAGAAGCTTAAATTTAAAATTGTTAACCACATGCACTAAATCTCTGCTATTTTTGAATAAATTAAAAAAAATCGTAATCCATTTATTAATATTATTAAGAAATGTTTTATTCATTTTGTTTCTATTGGAATCATTATTAAGAATATGGACCTTTGTTCATTATATGTATATTCAAATCTGAATATAATAGAAATATAATTTTTGTTTTATCAAGAAGAGAAGTTGCATTTTATTATATTTTTGAAATCATTATTTAAGTAATATGAAAAATTGTTGGTGCTGATATAGAGTATTCTCACAGCCATTTTGAATTCTAAGGATCATCCAAAACCACTGCTGACACATCCTAATGATAAATAACCTTAAATAATCTGCACATTGTAATGATATGATCACTTGTTACAAAATTGCAATTTACATCAATAATTAAAATTAAAGTGTCAGTTTTGTAAAACTATGTTTGATCAATAACATGATTTGAATGTACACTTATAAAAATGGGAGACTTGGATAAATTTCAAAATACTTAAAGATTATATTTCTAAAAGACAAATTGATAATACTTAAACATAAAAAGTAAAAGAAAAAATAATGAACACACATATTAATTTAAAAAAAAGACATGTTCAATAAGTGTAAATTGATCAATTCAAGCTTATAATTTCAAAATACTAAAAGCATATAACTTCTAACATAAAAAAATTATTCAAATATAGACCTACAATGACATATTAAAATAACAAATGTTGAATAAATGTAGCGACTACTGCCAAAGCATATTTATTCTACAATTAATAATAAATAACATTTTATCTGAATATTAGTTAAAATAATAATTATTTAAAGTAAAGAATATTAATTTTACAATTAATAAAAAAATAATAAATCAGATTCTTTCTTACCAAAGCAAGAAATGTTGGGTACTTCATTTCTCACATACGTTATTTTCTGACAGATAGCTAAAAAAAAATTAAGTGAGATTTATTCATCAAATTTCTCAAAAATGCTTATGCTACCTACTGACAGTGAAAATATTAGTTTTTATCTTATTTAAAATTTAATACTTCTTTTACATTTGAAATAATCAACATTTTATACTAAAATCTGGATTATTTAATCAATTTTCTGTATTCATTTGTTGATGCTAAAAGTCACTTCAGTGTTAATAAATAGAAAACCTTATAAATAGATATATAGATTTGTATCAATTGCAAAAACTCATAAAGAATTTACATGATCAAGTGTGAATCTAATTTCATCATCAGAAAATCAAATGTGAACAACACTATTTTTTATCTCCAATTTTTTTCAACATTCATGGAACAAAGGAAACATGCAACATCAGTTGCTCTCTGACAAAAAATCCAATTGCATGTAAAATTAATTTGCTTCATTTCATATGGTTATAGGCATATATTGTAATAAAATTTGTATTTTAAAACTTATAAGCTTTTAGTATTTTAAAATTTTAAGCTTTGTATGATCAATTTAACATTATTTCAACATGTGCTTATGGACATATATTATAATAAAATTTGTATTTTCGAAATTATTAACTCTCATTATTTCAAAATTATAAGTTTGGTTTGATGAATTTTACATTGTTTCAACATGTGTGTATGGTCCATATATTGTAATAAAATTTATATTTTAGAAGTTATAAACTTAGTGTCATCAATTTATGTTATTTCAACATGTGCATATGGGTTTGTATTGTAATAAAATTTATATTTTAGAAGTTATAAGCTTTTAATATTTCAAAATTAAAAGGTTTGTTCGATCAGACTTCTCAATTTTTTTGATGATACAAAGTATCATCGAAAATATCCTTCTCCCTTCCTGCATACTTTGGTGCTTTGCACCATCGTTATTGTAAAAAAAAATTCGTAATTTAGAAATTATAAAATGTTAGTATTTAGACTGCACTCACTGCCATTTTGTATAATAAAAAAATTGTAATTTAAAATTTACAAGCTTTTAGTATTTTGAAATTATAAGCTTATTTCAATCAATTTTACATTATTGCAAAATGTGGTTATAGACATATATTGTAATAAAATTTGTATTTAAGAGTGTGTAAACTTTTAGTATTTCAAAATTGTAAGCTTGGATTAATAATACTTCTAAATATTTTGAAAACATAATTTCTTATTTCCATATACGATGACAGTTTTCACCATCATTACTGTAAGAAAACATGTATTTTAGATGTTATACACTTTTAGTATTAAGATTCTGATCACTTCTATTTTGAATTCCAAGGACTGCCCAAAACTATCACTGGCATAATCAAGTAAGTCCCATGTGGATTATTCAATGCCATTAATCACTTGGATATGTAAGTTGCAGATTTGGGTGATCTTTAGAATATAAAATGGTGATGAGTGCACCCTAAATCAGCACCAAATTGTCTGTTATGTCAAACATAATAAAAGCAAGGATAATTATTTATTAAACCTCATGGGATATTCCAAAACTAAAAATCTTATTTAAATGAAACTGTCTTCTTTAAATAGTGTGATGATACTTTTACATTATACTACATTCATATATCAGCATTTCAAGCTAATTGAGCATGTGCCTTTTGAGAGTGTTAAATAAATGAATATTTTCATCTTCAATCCAAGATATAGTATTTATGCAGGAATAAAAAGGATCTCTTATTCCTACGACTCAAATTCTTTTATATGAGCAAATCTGAAGAACTGTTGAGCAGAGCATGAGTAGAATTCTCACTTTAAATTACTATTTACAATGTTTTTTTGCCTGAATGATGTTGGTGAAATTACTTAGAATTTACTAAATGTCATTCTTATTGAAACTTAATTATGAGTAAATAAGCAATTATTTTATCTAGCGCAGTGTTTACAATTATATTACATTCAAATATCAGATTGAAAGGCTGATATTTGAATGTAATATAATTGTAAACACGGTGCTAGATAAAATAATTGCTTTTTTACATTATAAATAAAAATGCAGTGGTAAGATATTAAAATACTTTATTGAAAAAGATCTAACACATAGAATAATTTTTTTTTGGTCATTTATTTTATATGTGACAAATGTTAAATTACATTTAATAATATTTATGTATATCTTCATTAAGAGTTTAGAATATTTTTTTCGGTATTTATTATAGCTGTGTAGAACATTCATATGTGTGTGGATATGTTTTATTACCTTTTTTGTTTATTTTTTTTATTATTGGTTTTTGATTAATAAATAATGTTGTGCACAGGTGAAGTGTTGAAAAGCGGAAGGATTGAAGCCTCTACATTAAACTTTGAAGATTTGCTATCTTAATATGAACTAAAAATTGATTTTATATAAGTTTGGGAGGTGTTGATCTGGACCAACTGATGAAGGCTGGTTCAGCATGAAATACATATATTGGATATCATTTATGTTTTGCATGTGTCTGGTCATATGTATCAGTTATATAAAAATAAAATGAATGATAAAAAAGAGTGTGAACGTCTGGGTTCAAATGCCCTAAATTACATCTAGCTTAAAAGTATATATAATATACTTGTATTTGAATATTAAATAGTATTATGTAAATCTCAAAAAATTATACACTTTTCATAAAATATATGATCATACAAAACTTATATTGTTCAAATGATATAAAAAGATAAATATAATACAATAAGATTCATGAGCACTGAGCCAGGTTTGTCTGATTGATGCCAACACTATGATTCTGGCAACAACCTGTTAAAAGCTGGGTCAATTCATGTGAGACTTGTTGTATTATATTTACCTTTTCATATTAACTTGAGCAGTACAAACTTTGTAGGATTAAATTATATTATATAAATTTATATGTCACATGCCATTTTGAAATTATTGAATAATTCCTCTTATCTTTAGAGAAACATGTTCTCTAGCTGAGTCTTTAGTGTGTATGTAAAGAAGTTGTTTGAATTGCTGCTTATTTTTATCAATCTTTCTTAGAAAAATGGTGTTTTTAACAATAAATGACCTATACAAGTATATGCTATTTCCTAATGGATAAAATAAAAAAAATATTTAGATGATTAAGCAATTCATGTATTATTTTAAGCAAAATTTTGGTTTGCAAGAAAGTTTACAGAACATAATTTGACACTAACAATGTGGGATTTGATTAAAGTAAAGAATTAAAGCCCTGAGAGGAGTTAGATAGTGATTGTTAAATGAGAACTAATAATAATAGAAATATTAAAGAAAAATGTGTAATAAATAATTAGTTTAATTAAGTTTGAACATTTGCACAGAAAAACAGTAATAAGGCTAAGTGAAAATAACTTGAGAAGAGCAGGAATATTGGATAAAAGAAAAAAAAGGTTTAAACTCAATAGGGAAATAGTTTTTTTTTCTGGTGTCATAGCATTGGCCTGGGAAGCGAACCCGCTAACATGGGACAACTGTTTGTAAGGCACTGCGCTGACCACTCGACCACCAATGTTTGACTAGGAAATAGCTTTATGTCATGTGAGTACTGGGTAGTTTTACATGGCAAAAATTGGGCATATTATGTAATTAATTATAAATATAGTAGAAATTACAAGTCTTTTGAAGTACGATTAATTATAACGATAGTAAAAATTGCAAGATTTGAGACAGTTATAAATCAATGTTAAGTGAGTTGATATTAAAAAAAAAGAACATCAAATAAATTAACCATAGTTTCCAAAAAGTTCAAGCCTACATATTCATAATAGAGATTATTCAACATGTTGCAAAATAATTTTTAAAGAATTGCAACAAAAAGGTACAGTAAGATTTTATGAAATGAAATATAAAAGTGAAGAAATATTTAAAAAAACACAATGGACTATGAAAAATATATGAGAAATAAAAGCAGAATGTTATCCATCTACTTTCAACTTATTTAGCAATTATATATATTATAATAGTCATATTTGTACCCTCACACAAAAAATCCAGAGTTTTGGCAAATTCCTCAAAGCTGATCTAGATGAGGAGTGGAGACCTCAAATCAATTCACACTTTCACTCATTCACCAATGCTCCATGATTTACTATCCTATGAATGACATATATGAGGCTAGACTCAGACACCTTTGATTTGCTTCTGCCACTAGCAAAGGATAAAACAAAAGACTCTTATAGCTATGAGTCAAATAAGCACACACATCTATGGATTATGAGATAATTAATAATTGGATAAACCAACCCAGAATTATAATGCATAGTTACATAATGCACTTAAATAAACTAGAATTAATGTGTTTTGACTGGATTAAAACGAAGTATGAAAAATACATTTAACAATTTATATTTTATATCTTTTAATAAAACAAAACAAATCATTAAAACAAATCAAATCATTAAGAAAGTTACCCATCTTTGCATTGGAATTCACAACAGGTGTTACAATTTGATGAAAAAGTGAGTTACATAATCTCATATTATGCACTAGGCAATTAAATCGGAAGTTATTACTTTAACAACTTTATTACATTATAATCTACGGTTTTAATTATGTCTAATTTATGCTATGAGAGGCCCGTAAGGTTTGTAAACAGTTAACTTGAAAAAAAAAAAGATAATTACTAATTAGTTACTTTTGGTACCTTGAAGCTGGCCTAAATTAGCTCTCTATACAGATTATTATTACATAACTGGATCATGAATTCAAATCAAAGTTGGTTTATTAATATTAATTGTGGAATAAACTGGAATCTGTTATAGCAAAATTTATGATGCTATTGCATTATATTAACCAAAATAAAATGGCATCTCAAATGTATGTTTACTCATGGTATCTATCAACTCAATGATCAGTGCCCATGGACCACACAACTTTCTATAATAACCAAACATTTAGATCTGGATGTCTGATTAGCTTGAAACAGGAACAATCTGAACCCTTTATGTTCCAGTTCTAAGAAAAGCTATCAGAACTATAATATGGAATAGCCTCAAACCAAATTCCATTTAATATAATTTCATTTAATAAAATATATGTATATAGCAAGGCACATATGCACATATGTTTGCTTTATAAAGAATAAATTTGCCACACTAATGATCATCTTATTAAATCTAAAATGTGTTAAATCTATATTTTCTTTCCACTAAATCATTGTATACCAGTTTATATGTTAGCATAACCAAATATGATAAGAAGTTAATTAAGTGATCTAACTTATAATTAATCTTTATAGTTCATATTATAATTCTAGGGTGAAATAAACCACAATAAGGACTTACTTATTTGATTCAAATACTCTCTTGCATTAAGCAACTAAGTATTTTCTTAATAATGAGCAAACCTAATTAGTCAGCTAATACATAATATCTATTTTATTATATACAATAGGTTTTCAGACTGGAGATTGTATGTGTATGCTTGGATGCATATAAGTTGTTTATGGAAAGCTTCTAATCATCTCTCTCACCTTTCCTCTACATAATCTGAGTATCAATTTCTATTCTTAATAAGTCACTGCATAAATTCATAAAAAATAAATTAAACAAAACATAACCACAGATAGAAATATATTTAGAGTATAATTTAAATTTAACAAGAATTACATTATTAAGATATTTTATGTTAAAGAGTTAGGTGTGTTTTACAAAGTAGTTATTCTTAAATAATTTTAGGAAATTAGTTACAATTTAGCTTGATTAAATAAATTATTCAATAGAAAATTTTAAATTATAAGTTTGTGCACATTTATATACAGCCGGCTTAAAATTATTTAAGAAATTCATAAAGAAAAATGTTTTACAGAGTTCTGCATATTATTTTACCAATCTTCTCTGCTGAGACATCTTTTTTACATGGCATTGGGCACAGCTATTCTTGGATGATCTGATTCATCTTTACTTTCCAGGCAGGCTGCTGATTTGAACTTTTCCCATCATGGCAGACTTGTCTTTCACAAGGTCAGACACCAATGAGTCACCTTTCTAGACTTGACTATTCATTGTACAGATAGTCATAGCTCCCAAAAGAATTACAAGTTAAAATTATATAGAGTGTGACCTATTTTAATTCAAATCAGAGTTTTTTTATAATAAGCCACTCTTTCCTTGAAAAATGTCAGGATTTGTTTAAAAATTGAGTCAAATTTTTAATCTTTGTATTGCATGTGTGTTAAAAGCTTTACAAACAAAATTACTACCACTGTAACTGAGAAAAATAGTATGTTATCTAGCTTTCTATTTGTTACAAAACTAAAGTTAATGTCTTTTAAGTTTACTCTTGTTTTTACAGATTTTAAAACACATGTATAGTCAGCTAATTTCCAAGAAATAAACTACTGTACAAAACAGATGTAAACTTGATAAACATTCTAATATATATATATATATTGTAACGATATATAAATATGTCGTTACATTAATTTAAAATAAAAACTTAAAAGTTCGCAAATAAAAGTAAAAAACTAAACGCTAAAATTAAAATGTTTGTTAAACGTATATACATTTGCACAGATGCTAAACTTTAAAAATATTTTTTTCATAAACAAAAAAAAAAAAGTATTTGAACATATTTTTTTAATAAAAAAAATACAAGATTGAAATATAAAAATATTTTAATAAAAAAATAACGTAAGTTAAAATAAAAACAGGTATTAATTAATTCCTGTAATCTATAAATGGAAATGATTGTTTATTAATTATCTAAAAGCTGTTTAATTAAAAAGTCAGATGAAAAGTTAGATAAGAGAAGAAAGATATTTTAGCTTGACCAATGGAAGCAAATAAAGGCCCGGACCATAAAGAAAAAACAGAACAGTGACGTTTTTGTTCATGGAATTCATAGGAGGACTATAAAAAGAAAAAATATTGAGTTCCAGTCAGTTTTTTCCAACTTGATTTTGGTGAGTCTGGCGACAAGACGTACTTGTCGTCCTCACTCACTTATTTTAAAAATGCAAAGACTGTGATACCAGAACAGAACCAGCTAATGCTACCTCCAAAATATCAGACCGGTCTTCCAGGAAAGTCTCCGTGGGAATTGCCAACGGGAACAGGGACTCTTCTACCGTAAGCAATAGAACTGAACAATTGTTAAAATCATAATATTAATTAAGAACTTTAAAGATTGATAAGTTAATTTAAATTTTATAAAAAGAACTTATTTCTGACTTATGTGTCAACTCAATTGATAATGTGTAATTTTATATATGTTTGCATTTGATAAAAAAATCATTTCCATTTATTATTTATTTGTATTAATATTTATTGTTTAAATTTTAAATGAGGAAATTTAAGGTTGGGTATAGACGTTGCATAGATTCGTTAGCGGTGGATAATGTTGTGGTTTTCACATTCAATTAGAATATATGTCAACGATATCACTGCAAGCATCTTACGATGAATGCTAATGGGAGTTGTATATTCCCTATGCAAGTGACGTTTATCGATGATTTTGTATTTTGATCGGTTGTGTTTAATTTGGAATGTTTTTGACCGTGGAATCTGTGCAGCTGATCTGTACTCAACATTTTAAAACAAATTTTATAAAATGCATTTGTGCGAACGTATTTAAATGTTAAATTTGAGTCGGGCATGAATGGCTATATAGATTTGTAAAGTTATATTAGGGGAGGGTAATCCTAGGTTATTTGTGTCGTTGTTGGATTGGGTCAATGTATTGGATATATTTGTGTAATTAGTAGATGTAGTATGAGGTCCGCTATGGGCAGGATTATAGATATACGCCACACACCCTCTGTTTGCCTATGGATGGGTTTGTAAGTCGGCAGAAGACCGCAGTCCATTCCTATGGAGTTTTTTGTTTATTGTTCTACTTTCCAACAGATGTTACATTCCTGTAGGTGGAGAGTCAATGTCTTCTCTATTTATACTTATTGTTCAGATGTACTTTCCTGACAGTATAGTATTTTGTGTTGTTGTATCATGCTACATAGAATACATGAATGTATCAGATGGATTGGCGCCAGTTTGGTTGCGAAATTTGTTGCCTAAGGTTAAATCAGGGAAGAATATTTTCTTTTCAAATGCAGATCTATGTAGTCTATTCATACTTGACCATCTAAATAAAATATTAAACTCAGTGAAATTTATGTAAATGTACAATTAAAGAGTAATATAAAAATCTAAAAATGTTAAACCTATTCCTCGAATTTAGAATGATTTTATATGTGCGTAAGTAAATATTTTTTATGTGTTAATTTCTGGCAGTGGCTTTTATTTATTTATATTTAAGATATAAATTAAGATATAAATTTTTATCTCTGCGTCTCCACTGAGCTAGTGACTTGGGCTAACGATTGGAATATTTAAATAAAGTGGAATCTTAACAGTGCGTATCTGCCTACTCTATAAATTTTTCTATGTTCAAATGCCTAGATGGCGCCCTGGTAGTTGCAGATATTGTTTTTGCGGTTAGATTCGATCTTCACTTTCATTTCGATCGTTATAATATATATATGGGTCTGTCATCTTAGTAACTATAACTTTTAGGCAAAGAAAGCTAATTAGTATATAAGATTTATAAACTTCTAGAAATAAATAAAATTTAAAAAAAATTACAAAGTTTGAAATCTATAAACTTACAAACTTCTTTCATTTATAAATATGTGTGAAAATTCACATACCAGGTAATATTTAATTCTACCATTTAAATGTATTATCTTAAACTTCAGAAGCATTTTTGCCTTATTTATAGAGATTAGTTAACATTATTTGAAGTATGCATTGATAAGATATATGAATATACATTATTAGGCCTTTTTTAAGTTATTTTGGTCAATCTTGGAATTACATTATAAGTTGGATTTAGAAATATTATATTCTATTATGAGATTAGTTAACATTATTTGAAGTATGCATTGATAAGATATATTCACATACATTAATAGGCCTTTTTAAAGTTATTTTGGTCAATCTTGGAATTTCATTATAAGTTGGATTTAGAAATATTCTATTCTATTATGAGGTGAAAAAAATACCGCCTCAATATATATATATATATATATATATATATATATATATATCACTTGATAGTATTTGTTAAATGAATATATATATATATATATATATATATATATGAAAGTATTCAATACTTATTATTAATACCCTTAAATAAGCCAATATATATTATCAGAAATATGTTGTCAAGGCAATATTACAATGGCATTTCCAAAAGTTTTCTGATATTTTATTGTTTATATAAGTATAAGACCTGTAGAAATATATACACAAATACCTGCCAATTTCTATGAATTATATACATATATATATATATATATATATATATATATATATATATATATATATATATATATATATATATATATATATATGTTAATTCTAATGTTTTCACTGGATAAAAGATGTCATATTATTATTACTATTTGCGGGATATTCCGTGTAGTGAAAAATCTAAATGCTGATGTTTCAGTACAATATCAAGTACCTTCCTCAGAGTGTCCTCTTTCTCAAATCATAAGAATGCATGTGAGATTTAAAATCGTTTTTATCGTTTTCTTTCTCCTCATATTTAAATTCTATTGGTTGAGAATTTTAAAATTTATTTTCTTTTCCAATAGTTTCTTCCAAATGTTGTTAATCTTCTTTAACTCACACCTTTCATTTATGCTCTTGGGCCTTTTAAAAATCTCTATAGCTTCTCATAGCAATCTCTGGTCATATTGTTCAATTTTTGCTAAACTATTTGTTTTTTCAAAATTGATATCATGATTTGTCATATTAAATTAACAAATCATGATATCAATTTTGAAAAAACAAATATTTTAGCAAAAATTGAACAATATGACCAGAGATTGCTAAGAGAAGCTATAGAGATTTTTAAAAGGCCCAAGAGCATAAATGAAAGGTGTGAGTTAAAGAAGACTAACAACATTTGGAAGAAACTATTGGAAGAGAAAATAAATTTTAAAACTTCTCAACCAATAGAATTTAAATATGAGGAGAAAGAAAACGATAAAAATGATTTTAAATCTCACATGCATTCTTATAATTTGAGAAAGAGGACGCTCTGAGGAAGGTACTTGATATTGTACTGAAACGTCAGCATTTAGCTTTTTCACTACACGGAATATCCCGCAAATAGTAATAATAATATGACACACACACACACACATATATATATATATATATATATATATGAAAAAACAAAAACAAGTTAATCACGTAACCTGCTATCACTTGTTATTTATGTCCAAAAGATGGCGCTATACCAAAACCGCCGAACAAGTGTAAGATTTGTTTTACATAAATGAAAAAAGAGTCAGAAATTAACTACCTCTTTCATTTGCTCACCCCCAGATCAGCTGATTACAAGCTGGTTTGCTATCCTCAGTGGGGGATAGAGTATAGAAACTAGATCTAAAACACTGACTCTCAAGTGTTTATGCAAAACGTTTCTATCAGATTGCAAGCGTGAATTTTTCAGACCGGTAAAGTCTTCAAACCCAGCCTAGCAAGCTAGATATTTATATGGGTCTGATCTCAGTTCAGAATCACCATATAATCAAAGTCTCTGCAATATATATCATTGCAAGAAAACTCTAAAGGTACATTTATGAAAAAACAAAAACAAGTTAATCACGTAACCTGCTATCACTTGTTATTTATTTCCAAAAGATGGTGCTATACCAAAACTGCCGAACAAGTGTAAGATTTGTTTTACATAAACAAAAAAAGAGTCAGAAATTAACTACCTCTTTCATTTGTTCACCCCCAGATCAGCTGATTTCAAGCTGGTTTGCTATCCTCAGTGGGGGATAGAGTATAGAAACTAGATCTAAAACACTGACTCTCAAGTGTTTATGCAAAACGTTTCTATCAGATTGCAAGCATGAATTTTTCAGACCGGTAAAGTCTTCAAACCCAGCCTAGCAAGCTAGATATTTATATGGGTCTGATCTCAGTTCAGAATCACCATATAATCAAAGTCTCTGCAATATATATCATTGCAAGAAAACTCTAAAGGTACATTTATGAAAAAACAAAAACAAGTTAATCACGTAACCTGCTATCACTTGTTATTTATGTCCAAAAGATGGCGCTATACCAAAACCACCGAACAAGTGTAAGATTTGTTTTACATAAACGAAAAAAGAGTCAGAAATTAACTACCTCTTTCATTTGCTCACCCCCAGATCAGCTGATTTCAAGCTGGTTTGCTATCCTCAGTGGGGGATAGAGTATAGAAACTAGATCTAAAACACTGACTCTCAAGTGTTTATGCAAAACATTTCTATCAGATTGCAAGCGTGAATTTTTCAGACCGGTAAAGTCTTCAAACCCAGCCTAGCAAGCTAGATATTTATATGGGTGTGATCTCAGTTCAGAATCACCATATAATCAAAGTCTCTGCAATATATATCATTGCAAGAAAACTCTAAAGGTACATTTATGAAAAAACAAAAACAAGTTAATCACGTAACCTGCTATCACTTGTTATTTATTTCCAAAAGATGGTGCTATACCAAAACTGCCGAACAAGTGTAAGATTTGTTTTACATAAACGAAAAAAGAGTCAGAAATTAACTACCTCTTTCATTTGCTCACCCCCAGATCAGCTGATTTCAAGCTGGTTTGCTATCCTCAGTGGGGGATAGAGTATAGAAACTAGATCTAAAACACTGACTCTCAAGTGTTTATGCAAAACGTTTCTATCAGATTGCAAGCGTGAATTTTTCAGACCGGTAAAGTCTTCAAACCCAGCCTAGCAAGCTAGATATTTATATGGGTCTGATCTCAGTTCAGAATCACAATATAATCAAAGTCTCTGCAATATATATCATTGCAAGAAAACTCTAAAGGTACATTTATGAAAAAACAAAAACAAGTTAATCACGTAACCTGCTATGCTTGTTATTTATGTCCAAAAGATGGCGCTATACCAAAACCACTGAACAAGTGTAAGATTTGTTTTACATAAACGAAAAAAGAGTCAGAAATTAACTACCTCTTTCATTTGCTCACCCCCAGATCAGCTGATTTCAAGCTGGTTTGCTATCCTCAGTGGGGGATAGAGTATAGAAACTAGATCTAAAACACTGACTCTCAAGTGTTTATGCAAAACGTTTCTATCAGATTGCAAGCGTGAATTTTTCAGACCGGTAAAGCGCCATCTTTTGGACATAAATAACAAGTGATAGCAGGTTACGTGATTAACTTGTTTTTGTTTTTTCATAAATGTACCTTTAGAGTTTTCTTGCAATGATATATATTGCAGAGACTTTGATTATATGGTGATTCTGAACTGAGATCAGACCCATATAAATATCTAGCTTGCTAGGCTGGGTTTGAAGACTTTACCGGTCTGAAAAATTCACGCTTGCAATCTGATAGAAACGTTTTGCATAAACACTTGAGAGTCAGTGTTTTAGATCTAGTTTCTATACTCTATCCCCCACTGAGGATAGCAAACCAGCTTGAAATCAGCTGATCTGGGGGTGAGCAAATGAAAGAGGTAGTTAATTTCTGACTCTTTTTTCGTTTATGTAAAACAAATCTTACACTTGTTCGGCGGTTTTGGTATAGCGCCATCTTTTGGACATAAATAACAAGTGATAGCAAGTTACGTGATTAACTTGTTTTTGTTTTTTCATAAATGTACCTTTAGAGTTTTCTTGCAATGATATATATTGCAGAGACTTTGATTATATGGTGATTCTGAACTGAGATCAGACCCATATAAATATCTAGCTTGCTAGGCTGGGTTTGAAGACATTACCGGTCTGAAAAATTCACGCTTGCAATCTGATAGAAACGTTTTGCATAAACACTTGAGAGTCAGTGTTTTAGATCTAGTTTCTATACTCTATCCCCCACTGAGGATAGCAAACCAGCTTGAAATCAGCTGATCTGGGGGTGAGCAAATGAAAGAGGTAGTTAATTTCTGACTCTTTTTTCGTTTATGTAAAACAAATCTTACACTTGTTCGGCAGTTTTGGTATAGCGCCATCTTTTGGACATAAATAACAAGTGATAGCAGGTTACGTGATTAACTTGTTTTTGTTTTTTCATAAATGTACCTTTAGAGTTTTCTTGCAATGATATATATTGCAGAGACTTTGATTATATGGTGATTCTGAACTGAGATCAGACCCATATAAATATCTAGCTTGCTAGGCTGGGTTTGAAGACTTTACCGGTCTGAAAAATTCATGCTTGCAATCTGATAGAAACGTTTTGCATAAACACTTGAGAGTCAGTGTTTTAGATCTAGTTTCTATACTCTATCCCCCACTGAGGATAGCAAACCAGCTTGAAATCAGCTGATCTGGGGGTGAGCAAATGAAAGAGGTAGTTAATTTCTGACTGTTTTTTCGTTTATGTAAAACAAATCTTACCCTTGTTCGGCGATTTTGGTATAGCGCCATCTTTTGGACATAAATAACAAGTGATAGCAGGTTACGTGATTAACTTGTTTTTGTTTTTTCATAAATGTACCTTTAGAGTTTTCTTGCAATGATATATATTGCAGAGACTTTGATTATATGGTGATTCTGAACTGAGATCAGACCCATATAAATATCTAGCTTGCTAGGCTGGGTTTGAAGACTTTACCGGTCTGAAAAATTCACGCTTGCAATCTGATAGAAACGTTTTGCATAAACACTTGAGAGTCAGTGTTTTAGATCTAGTTTCTATACTCTATCCCCCACTGAAGATAGCAAACCAGCTTGAAATCAGCTGATCTGGGGGTGAGCAAATGAAAGAGGTAGTTAATTTCTGACTGTTTTTTCGTTTATGTAAAACAAATCTTACACTTGTTCGGCGGTTTTGGTATAGCGCCATCTTTTGGACATAAATAACAAGTGATAGCAGGTTACGTGATTAACTTGTTTTTGTTTTTTCATAAATGTACCTTTAGAGTTTTCTTGCAATGATATATATTGCAGAGACTTTGATTATATGGTGATTCTGAACTGAGATCAGACCCATATAAATATCTAGCTTGCTAGGCTGGGTTTGAAGACTTTACCGGTCTGAAAAATTCACGCTTGCAATCTGATAGAAACGTTTTGCATAAACACTTGAGAGTCAGTGTTTTAGGTCTAGTTTCTATACACTATCCCCCACTGAGGATAGCAAACCAGCTTGAAATCAGCTGATCTGGGGGTGAGCAAATGAATGAGGTAGTTAATTTCTGACTCTTTTTTCGTTTATGTAAAACAAATCTTACACTTGTTCGGCGGTTTTGGTATAGCGCCATCTTTTGGACATAAATAACAAGTGATAGCAGGTTACGTGATTAACTTGTTTTTGTTTTTTCATAAATGTACCTTTAGAGTTTTCTTGCAATGATATATATTGCAGAGACTTTGATTATATGGTGATTCTGAACTGAGATCAGACCCATATAAATATCTAGCTTGCTAGGCTGGGTTTGAAGACTTTACCGGTCTGAAAAATTCACGCTTGCAATCTGATAGAAACATTTTGCATAAACACTTGAGAGTCAGTGTTTTAGATCTAGTTTCTATACACTATCCCCCACTGAGGATAGCAAACCAGCTTGAAATCAGCTGATCTGGGGGTGAGCAAATGAAAGAGGTAGTTAATTTCTGACTCTTTTTTCGTTTATGTAAAACAAATCTTACACTTGTTCGGCGGTTTTGGTATAGCGCCATCTTTTGGACATAAATAACAAGTGATAGCAGGTTACGTGATTAACTTGTTTTTGTTTTTTCATAAATGTACCTTTAGAGTTTTCTTGCAATGATATATATTGCAGAGACTTTGATTATATGGTGATTCTGAACTGAGATCAGACCCATATAAATATCTAGCTTGCTAGGCTGGGTTTGAAGACTTTACCGGTCTGAAAAATTCACGCTTGCAATCTGATAGAAACGTTTTGCATAAACACTTGAGAGTCAGTGTTTTAGATCTAGTTTCTATACTCTCTCCCCCACTGAGGATAGCAAACCAGCTTGAAATCAGCTGATCTGGGGGTGAGCAAATGAAAGAGGTAGTTAATTTCTGACTGTTTTTTCGTTTATGTAAAACAAATCTTACACTTGTTCGGCGGTTTTGGTATAGCGCCATCTTTTGGACATAAATAACAAGTGATAGCAGGTTACGTGATTAACTTGTTTTTGTTTTTTCATAAATGTACCTTTAGAGTTTTCTTGCAATGATATATATTGCAGAGACTTTGATTATATGGTGATTCTGAACTGAGATCAGACCCATATAAATATCTAGCTTGCTAGGCTGGGTTTGAAGACTTTACCGGTCTGAAAAATTCACGCTTGCAATCTGATAGAAACGTTTTGCATAAACACTTGAGAGTCAGTGTTTTAGATCTAGTTTCTATACACTATCCCCCACTGAGGATAGCAAACCAGCTTGAAATCAGCTGATCTGGGGGTGAGCAAATGAATGAGGTAGTTAATTTCTGACTCTTTTTTCGTTTATGTAAAACAAATCTTACACTTGTTCGGCGGTTTTGGTATAGCGCCATCTTTTGGACATAAATAACAAGTGATAGCAGGTTACGTGATTAACTTGTTTTTGTTTTTTCATAAATGTACCTTTAGAGTTTTCTTGCAATGATATATATTGCAGAGACTTTGATTATATGGTGATTCTGAACTGAGATCAGACCCATATAAATATCTAGCTTGCTAAGCTGGGTTTGAAGACTTTACCGGTCTGAAAAATTCACGCTTGCAATCTGATAGAAACGTTTTGCATAAACACTTGAGAGTCAGTGTTTTAGATCTAGTTTCTATACTCTATCCCCCACTGAGGATAGCAAACCAGCTTGAAATCAGCTGATCTGGGGGTGAGCAAATGAAAGAGGTAGTTAATTTCTGACTCTTTTTTCGTTTATGTAAAACAAATCTTACACTTGTTCGGCGGTTTAGGTATTGCGCCATCTTTTGGACATATATATATATATATATATAATCCATTTGTGCTAATAACTCAGTCTTTTTGCTCATAGTGAAAAAATAAATTTATTCATCATAAAAAAATCACAATTTATTAATATGTCATTGAATATCAATATTTTTTTTTTTCAGAGGTTGTATCATTATTTTTATTTTTGATAATAATGTATAAAATAAATGAATTTATCTAAGCTATTCATGTGGCAAAATGTGTGACTCTCTATTTAAAAACAAAAAAACCTTTGGAAAATATTATACACGCTTATTTTATATTAGTCAGCCTCATTTTAAATACTAATTATATTATTTTGGAAAAAAAATATATTGGTAAAAACAATAAACGCATTTTTTATTCTGAGTTTTCATGTTCACTGCTGAATTAACTCACTCATTAGTACTCTATAAAATACTTAATTTGTATACGATGCTGATTGATCATGACTTTCCTTAGCTTTTCAGCAGTTATGTTTAGCACTAGTTTGCTGGATTGTATTCATTTCGATAGAGAAATTGGAATTAGAAAAAAAATCATTTATTACTTCAAAAAATATATCAATAGGTCAGAATTATGTAGCCAAATAAAACTACAAATGATATAAACAGTGTAAACTATTTTGATAATTAATAGTTTCATTGTGCTCACACTTGGAGAGCTGCTGCAAACAAATTTTAAACTACATTCTCTGGTTGTTAGCAATCAATAAAAAAACGTTGTACATTTTTATGGTATCATTTGTAATATTTATGAATATTTTTACAACATAATTGTATAATAATTATTTAAGCTTACAAGTTTATATGACCATACTTATATATTTTTTACATTGAAATAACTTTGTTGCAATGCTAAAGAAGAATGTATGAACAGTAATGTTGTGCTAATTTAATCCATATAAAGCTGTTGAAATATTTATTAATTATTACATGTAATGTCTAAAAGTTTTCATAATCAATATCTCAGAAAAATGTAACAGAGTATACACATAAATGTATGAAGGATAAGCTTTAAATTTGTAAAGTTACCAAAATTTCCCTACTGCTCTTTTGACTAATTAATTGTGCTAATCATACTGATAGAAATGGGAATGGAAATATAATGGTGGGACTTTTTAAAGAGATGAGAATAAGTAATTAGCATATTTGAATAGTAAATTAGTTGTTTAAGTTGGCCATTTTATTGAAAGTGGGATGTAGAAGTCTTTTTTTGTTAATTGTGTATTTGTCTCTGGAAATAAGTCAGGCCTCTTTCATCTTGTGTTGCCATCTTACTGATTGGAGCAGACCACATTATCAGATTTAGGCTGCAAGATGTTTCCAGACCTGTATTTCTGTTCATAAAATAATTTATATTTGAGAAGAATAATTAATACAATTTTATATCAAAAATAGTTTGTTAAATTATTTTTCTACCAGGATTGCTGTAATCAACCAGTAAGAAAAAAGTTATTGTTGTGTCTAAGCATTTCAATTTATTTATTTATTTATTTATTTTTGCATATTTTCAAAGTTCGAATGTGATTTTTAAAGTTGTTTTTAATTTATATACTTTTATTGATAACAAAACCAATTTATTGGATTCTGTGGTGCCATGGACAAGTAGTTTAGGATTATTTGAAAAAAAAATATTATGTAAATAGTATTCTAAAATTAGAGGGATACATAAATAATTATAGAATTGTATGACTAAATAATATTAGAAGTATGTAAATAAATAATATTTGAATTACCTAACTAAATAATTATAGATCTAATGTAACAATGTCATATAGAAAATAACAATATATGGTATGAAGGTTCAAGAAAAATTTACCACAAAAATACCTCACATTTTATGATGAATTTGGGGATTAATCTAAACCCATAGGGACTAGTGAAGGGCCCAGTTTTCAGACCTTATAAGGAGAGGTATTTACAGAATTAGAGATGTTTTGTTTGAATTCCAGAAGTCAGGTATATAAGTCAAATATAGAGGGAGAATTGGGTAGTAAAACTAAGAGACAACAATGTCTCTAATGAGAAGACCTGTGATACCCAACTTTAAAAGAGAGCTCTGCCAACATATGTAACAGTTATGTATGTAATTGAAATTTTCTGAATATTAAACTAATAATTTAACTTACACAATCTGTCTAAAATTTTCATTTGTTTGATGCATACACATCAAAGCTGTTGCTGTTGAGACAATCACCATTAGACAGATTTTGGGAACAACAAACAATTGTCAGACTTTAGCATTAAAGCCAAAAAGTGAACTCCAACTGGAAATAAATCTGTGCATTGAAAATGGCTGCCAACATAAAATTACAAATAGAAGACTTTGTTGTGAAAATCTGGGCAACTAGCCATTATATATAAAATTAGTACAAAAACATTTCCTTGTAAATATAGTTAAAGAAATTCATATAATAATAGCTACTTTTTTGGGTTTTAAAAGCATCAAAGTACTAGAAATAGCCAACCATTTGTGTGAGTCTGATGAACCTGAAACATTTCCATATAATGAAGCAGTCACTAAAGTAACTGCAGAGTTCCAGATTCTCCTGTCAAAACTTATCACAAGATTACATTATAGACTACAATGAAATGAAAAAGATGAAACCTTTAAGAAATAGGATGTGGCTCTACCAGAGGTAGCAAAAATGTGCTTATGGCCAGTTCTTAGAAGAAGTGCTTCTCAAACAATTGTTACTAGGATTACATGAAACAAAATTTATGAACTAGCAGACTTGACCATAATGTACAAAGAAAAAGTAAAAAAAATGGAATGGCACTTAAATTAGTAATTGGCCAAGCTTAGGAATACATAAATAACATGTCACAACATATAAAGTATCACTTGATATAGAGAACAGTCAAACAAGAAGGGAAAAGCAGGAGCCAAAAATATTATAGTTGCAATTGCATATATTACCACTGTTGAAAAACAGGACACTTTAAGAAAAATTGTAGCAATCCCAACAAAAACAGTCAAGCCACAGATTATGAAGATCTCTGATGAGAGATTTTAATTAATTAAGTTTAAGAAGCAATCCACAGAAACATACAATATAAAAGCGTTAATAAGTGAAGTCTGAGGGAACATTTCAAAATGGAAATAGATAGTGTATCACAAGTCTCCCTTATGTTTTCAAGAGATTGGAAGAACATTACTAAAGAAAGCAGATTTTTAAAAAAAAACATTGCGATGACTGGAATTTGCACTAGAGCTGTAAATTGAAACACAGTTGAGATTGTAGGAATTGAATGTGAACAGCAGAGTGCTAGCATTATTTATAGTGCATAAGCAAATAAACCCACTAATCAGTAGGAAATGACTCTGATCACTGGTAATCGTGATCAATGTAATAAAAAAATAATATTGAAAACAATTACAAATTCCACTTTTATTTAGTACATAGTTGTGTCAAATGCAAACAATACTGGTGCATCTGGTGTAAAAGGATTACTCTATACCTGTAATATGCAAAAGCCTGAAAGTACCATATGCATAGTGAAATGGGGTGGAAAAAGCACTGGATGACTTTATGAAAAAGGGAATTACAAGCCCAACAAAGATGCAGATTGAGCTATTGTGGTGAACAAATATGATGGCAAAGTGCCACTCTGTAGAGATTGTAGAGGGACAATAAATACAAACTTTTGTAAAAATACATAGCAGTTCCCAATGCAACAGAAGTTGTAGTTCTCTTGGAGAAGATTACACATTTTTCCAAGCTCGATCTCCATGTTGCATTTGTTCAAATACCTGTGAGTAAAAAAACATTGAAGTTGCTGACCATAATGACACAACTTGGGTTATTTAAATGTAATCAGCTGCTTTCAGGATTAGTGTGGCTCCTTACATTTTCCAAGCAAAGATAAATCATTTGGTAAAAGGACTGACAGGAGTCATCCCATATTATAATGTTATTCTTATTACAGCTGACTTTCAGGAAAACCTCAGAGATAGAGTCATCCAAGTGTGCAGGAGAAATTTGGAGCAATGCTGGATGCCGATATATATATATATATATATATATATATATACAGCATTTAAGTTTAGGTGTGTTCCATACATATATATATATATATATATATGTATGGAACACACCTAAACTTAAGTTTTTGAGACACATAATATATGGACAGGATAAATCCTCAGCAAATGAAAAAACAAAGGCAGTGAATAATGAACCTAGACCAAGGAATGTGAAAGAACTTCAGTCATTCCTGGGATTTATCATCAATTACTTTGAAACTTTCCTAAGGGGGGAAAGCTCATGATGCTCAACCGCTGTTCAACTTTTCTGAAGAATTATGTCTTGAAATGGATGTCAGAAAAAAATGCCTTTAATAAAACAAAAGTCCCAATGTTATCAGTGAAACTACAAGTGCATTATGATAACAAGAGAGAATTAAAGTTGACAACAGATGCATCAAAGTATGGAGTAGGTACAGTGCAAACACACTCCACCCCTTATGATGAAAGGCCACTAGAGTAAACTTCAAGGACTCTATCTAGTGCTGTAAAAAATTATAGCCAAATAGATAACAATACATTGGCAATAGTTTTGGAATGAAGAAATTCCACCAGCATTTGTATGGATGGAAGTTTACCATAACCACAGATCACAAACATTGGCTGGGAATATTCACAAAAGTGAAACCTATTCATAATCACCTGAGCTTATGGTTTGGCATATGACTACAAAATACAATATAGGACTTGCAAATTGATCCAAAATGCTGATGCATTATCAAGGCTGCCATATACCTCATGATTGGGTATTTAAAGTGATGAGTAGTTGATGCATAGCTGATTGGACAGATGCTGACCCAGGCTATCAAATACTTAAAGGTTGGATGAGTAAAGATTGGCCTTACAGAATAACTAAAAACCTACCAATAGCATTGTGGAATACACCTGCTAAGCTATCAATATGTAAGTGTTGCATACTCACTGGCAAAAACGTTGTGATACTGCTGAGTGGCCGAAACAAATTTCTAGGTGTTCTTCATAGTGGTCATCATGGGATAGTGTGTGCAAACGCATTGACAAGGAATTATGTTTGTTGTCTAAATCTGAATTAAGAGATAGAAATATTCACAAAAAAAAAAAAACTGAGTAGACTGTCAATCAAATATCAAACAGAAAAAGATAGAATATAATCTGTGACCATCAGCTAAGAGAGTTTGGGAGTGTGTTCATGTAGATTATGCTGGCTCTTTCATGATATATGTTTTTGTAGTATTGTTCAATGCTTACTCACACTAAATAGAATACAGTCATTAACAATATTGGGGTAGATAATGACATAAAGCTTTTAAGTTCATTATTCGCAACCCAAGAATCTCCTGAAATTCTAGTCACAGACAATGGTCCAGCTTTTGCATCATCAAAATACAAGGAGTTTTTGATGATCAGAGATATTAGACATATCCATACATCACTGTTCCACCCTGAAAGCAATGATGTAGCCAAAATGCAGTAAAACAGCTAAAAGTTCACTAAGAAAGTGAAACCCTGCAAAGATACCAGAGGTATTAGACTAAATAATCTTACAGAACATGCCACCCCACTGGCAGCAAGTGGAAAATCACCAGCTGAATTGTTCCTGAAACAAAGATTACAGACAGGGCTAAATATGTTACTACCTGAAATGACTGAGAAATTGGAGAATCAGAGCATGAAATGTTTAACATTGGTGACAAGCTGTAAATTAGAGATTGTCTTTGGAAAATCTGGATAAAAATTGAAGTAGTAAGCATAAATTCAAAGAATATTGTGCCAGTGCAAATGAAAGTTGAGATGCTATACAAAAACATTTTAACCATATTTGTGACCAGAGTTCTCTGATCTGTGAAGGAAAATACACAGAACAAAACAATGAGAACAAAACAAAACAGATTAAACTGGAGATCAGAAAGATCCAGGTTGCTAACCCAGAAATCCAAGCAGATATTAAAGAAGAAGATAATACACCTAAAACTAGAGGGCCAGTGATAAGTGCTGAACAGTCAAGAAACAATCAAGAGAAGAATGAACCTACCATATCCCCAAAAAATAAAAAAACACCTCCATACCTAAGAGACTTTGTAAAATAACCATTACTTCTGGAATGGGAAGAGGTGTGTGGTGTTATGGAAAAGTTAGTTTAGGATTGTTTGAAATTTATTATGTAAATAGTATTATAAAATTAGTGGGATTCATAAATAAGTATAGAATTGTATGGCTAAATAATATTAGAAGGGTATAACTGAATAATATTGAACTTATCTATATAATTATAGTGCTAATGTAACAATGTCATGTAGAAAATAACTATATATGGTGTGTTGGTTTAAGAAAAAAAATATCACAAAAATACCCCTCACCTTATATGGTGAATTAGGGGATTAATCAAAACCCATAGGGACTAGTAAAAGACTCAATTAGCAGACCATATAAATAGAGGTATGTACAAAATTAGGGATGATGTTTGAATTCCAGAAGTCAGGTATATAAGTGGGATGGAGCGGGAATATCAGTGTAGTAAAAATAGGAGACTACAGTAGCCCTAATTGGCACTTCTATGATATCCAACATTAAAGAAGTGATTTACCATGGAATGCAACAGTTATGTGTGTAATTGAAATTTTCTGAAAATTAAACTAACAATTTAACTTATGCAATCTGACTAAAATTCTCATTTGTTTGATGTCTACATGTCAGATTCTAAAACATAATAAAAGTGTAAATACTGAAATCAAATGTTGAACTTTTAAAAAAAATCACCACAAGGGCAAACAAATGGTAATCTATTGAAAAATTAATGCAGTACATACCGTAATTATTAAACATACATATAAAACAAATGAAGTGATAAGTGTGATAATAAATATTACCAATAACCATTATAAAATATATATAATTATTTTCATTTATATGCAAATGTAATTGGATATTACTATCTACTATTAAAAAAGTGCATAGCCTATTTTTTCTTCAATACATAATTTAAGATTTAAAAAATCAAGTTAAAGATTTTGTAAATAAATACTTTAAAGTAATATTTTTAAAAAAAAAAAATAGTAAAGAAGACTGATAACAATTTCAGGATAATAAAATAAACAATAGATTTTAAAGGGAAAAATATTGCTTATTATATTAAAACTTTAATCTTTTTTGTCAACATTTTAAGCTATTCATTTTTCTTTTCTTCTTTGTCAACAATATAATCTCTGTCACTTTAAAAAAATAATATTAGTAAAATAACTTTTATTTCAGTAATGTAATTATTAAACTTACTTTTTTATATATGTACCCAGTGATTACAAGGTAAGATCCTGAATAATATGCAAATAAATATCGAAAAAAACATTTATAAGTTTTCCAGTATCATTTGTCTGAAGGTTTGTAATGATGGTATTATAAGATGTCATATGTTGGACTATTTCCATCATTTAAGAGAGAATGTTGAATGTATAGAAAAATTTAAACTTTATTTAAACTTTTCCAAATAAAAATAACATGTTAGTAATAACATACAAATAGACAATATAGGTAAATAATTACAAAACGTTTTGAGTAAAATTATTCCCCACTTTTCTTCAGGTATTGCTGGCCTATGTAAAGTAACAATATTTATTTTAGAAGTTGAACTCACGCCTTTAAATTCTTGAATATTGAATTTAAGGCAAATGCTCTATCAACTGAGATATACTGTCAAAGTAAACATATACTAAAAATTTGATATATTTATTTACATATGATGGTTGGTTCAAATCCACCTATTTTTTTCAGTTTTTTTAGTGAAGTTAATTATAAATTTTCCCCCAAAAGCAAGATTAATTAGATGCTTTCATACACTGCATATTCTCAAACTGGGTTGACTTAAAGGATTATTTACCATTATCATATGAGTAGCTTTCTCGAATTTTCTTCTATGCATGTTTTGCTCTTTATTCAATATCTTTGTATTTTCCCAATTAAACATATGGTCATTAGTACATACATGATCTGTTATGGTAGACACATCTATATTTTCTTTTTTAACCATTAGTTTGTGCTCTTTCAATTGCTGTTAAACAGGGAAACAGGTCTCACCAACATATTTTCTTCCACATTCATTGGCTCCATCTTGATGGCTAATTGATCCCAAAATAATTGACATAGTGTTTTAAACAATGTTATCTTTAATTGATTTTATATATTACTTTTAAATTTTATTTTTTCTGGGCTACTGACCACTATACTGATAACATCAGTTTTAAATTTAAATACAAATAAAAATTATTTTTCTATGGATTATAATTAAACATAGCTATAGAACAAAAACAAAATTTTTCTATCTCTGCCTTGGTGTCCAAATTCTTCTAACTCCATTGTTTGTAATTTTTATATTTGGTAAAACAATGGCCACATGATTTTTCTTAATAAATTAACATAAAAAAATATTAAGATTTAAAAATAAAGTACAGACGCGTTGGAACATTTTAAAAATATTTTATATTTTTTTTTATTTTCTTTATAACATGTTCCAAAACATAAACAACTTTTTACAAAAAAAAAAAAAATTAAAAAAATGATATAAAATTATAAATGTAGGACATATACATTTATTAAAATAACAAAGTAAAATGAAACAAAAATATTGTAGTTATATATAATATAATATGCGTAAATTTATAACTTGGGAGTTAATATTTTTGAGTGTTTGTGGGTAAGAAATATATACACAGACACATCATCAATTTTATACTGTTGATATCATAGCTATGTATATCAATAATTGTAAATATATCTATAACAGCTGTACCTTTAGCTACAGCCACATTGTGTATGGTCACTGATATAACGTTGAGGTTGATGATATGGACCAAATATTGAGTGCTGGTTCAACATGAATTATGTATATCAGAGATCATTTATATTTTTCACATTATTTAGTCATGTGCATTGGTTGTATAAGATGAAGTGTATGATTAAACAAAGGTTGAAATTCTTGGTTACTTCTAATTACATATTATTTAAATAATATATACTGCAATTGTATTTATATATAGTTTAAATTAGATTCATAGTTTTCAATGCAATAATTTGCATATGCTATAAACTATATAATCAGCCTGGTTTAAAAATACATTTTCATAGTGAGTTGGCTCAACTTAAGATTTGGAATATCATATGGACATAATAAATTATGTATTCATGAAAAAAGTTCTTAAAATCTATAAAACTTTGTGTATGTCTAATATGCTAAGTAATAATTCAAATGTACATATTTTAAAATCTTTAAAATTAAATTAAAATAAAATCTCTACAAAAAAAAAAAAAACAAACAAACAAGAACTACTTAAAATTAATGATAAAATATAATTGATTAAATTTGAATAACAACAACCTGTAAAAGTAGATAATTAAAACATTAAAAAAAAAAGTTAAACAATTAATGGTCAATAATTAGTAAATAAAAAAAAATATGATTAAGCAACAAAGAAAACAATCTAGGATGTCATTTTTAGTTGAAATTATACATATGTAAATAAGATATATTTTATATAGTGCAATGTCTTTAAACTGTAATAATAATCAGTCATTAAGCTAATGAACATGTACTTTGTCAATTTTAACTATAAATGAATACTCTCACTTTCCAAACACAATATAAAGTCTTTCTGAAAAGATAGAATGAATACATATATCCTTTCAGCCCAGATGTTTAAGTATGTACATAACTTAAGCATTTAGAAATGAGAAGATGAAGATATTAAACAATCACTTTAAATTACATATACTATGCCTGATTGCATGGTGCTTCCAAAATTTACTAGACTTTATGATACATCATTCTTAGTTGAAATTAAACATATGTAAATAAAATATATTTTATATAGTGCAACATTTTTAAACTGTAATAATAAGCAGCTATTAAGCTAATGCACATGTGCTTTGTCAATTTTAACTATAAATGAACACTCTAAATTTTCAAACACAATATAAAAGATTTGGGAACAAATAGAATGAATCCACCTAACTTTTCAACCCAAATCTTTAAGTATAAACATTTAAAAATGTGAGTGTGAAGATATTAAACAATCACTTTAAATTACCTTTACTATCTTGTGTTTGGATAGTGAGAGTATTCATTTATAGTTAAAATCCACAAAATTTCATGTGCATTATCTTAATGGCTGATCATCATAACAATGTCTAGGAAAGTAAAAAGAAAAACCTATTTATTTCTTGCATTAAATAGCTTAAAAAGATTTCATTTCTTGTTTAGAAAACATTCTCCATTGGCCAAAAAGACTTGATGTAGTACTTTTCATTACTGATGCAAACCCCAGTTACAATATGAAAATTATTTGAAGTAAATATATCAAGCATAATTGACTAAAGTCACTGAGATTGTATTCAGTGATTGACTGATGTGATTTTTTCAAAATTAAAGAAATTCCTAGGAGTAGCCTAGAGTCTGAGGCCATGGTAAAACATAGGTTTTGCTCATTGAAAAACTGTATACTATAGCCTGCTCTTATTTTGGCTACACTTTTTAAGCATCAGACAAATAGAAACAAAAACTATTTAAATCCAGAGATAAAGAAGAGACTATCATACTTCAGACCTAAAATTATTCACCAGTAGTAAAGAGTATTGTAAGAATTGTTGTAAAAGTTTCAAGTGACATGATAATATAAATGTTGTGTATGTATTATAATAGCATTTTTCTTGTGTGCATTATCAAAATTTGTAAGCAAATATACATGTTAGTTAATTATCTCTCTTATCTTCTGTATTTTTAATGATATTATTTTAATCATAAATAATAATGTCTGTAGATAATTTGTAAAATCAATCAAGATTTTATAAAATGCATAATTATGATTTTTGACATACATAGTTGTCTCTGTGTCATTCTCTCAGTAAACTTACTTGAGTTGATGATGCTCATCATCATCAATCCACTTAATACATCAAATTTTAAATATAAAAGGAATATAGTGAGAATGAGAGATCAGCAAAAAAAAAAACTATAAGTTCAGTAGCATTACAGAGAAGAAAAAAATAATCATCACCTTGAATAATCAACAATAAAAAGTAGTCAATCTTGCAACTGGATTTGAAAGTGGTCCACTCTAGACCCAGCTATTTATCTAGTCACTGCTATATATAGGACTGATAGACAAACAAAATTTAGGATGAACAGATATAAGTGCTAATCGATCAGAATACAGCAATAAAAAATACTAAAATACTAAACATGTTGACCATCATCAATGTTCGGTCTGCTTAGAACTATTAATGTACTACCAACTATAAACTTAATTTGTAATTAAAAAATTAAATGAAATGTTCTTCATGGACTGTAAAGGTTATATCTTTAAATCAATGATATTCATCATTATCTTAATTGTTATATCACCAAACATGAACCCCAACATTCATATAATTAATCAATAATCTTGCTCAATGAGCAAGTACTCTATAATTGTTATTGTGAACAATATATATATATATATATAGATAGATAGATAGATAGATAGATAGATAGATAGATAGATAGATAGATAGATAGATAGATAGATAGATAGATAGATAGATAGATAGATAGATAGATAGATAGATAGATAGATAGATAGATAGATAGATAGATAGATAGATAGATAGATAGATAGATAGATAGATAGATAGATAGATAGATAGATAGATAGATAGATAGATAGATAGATAGATAGATAGATAGATAGATAGATAGATAGATAGATAGATAGATAGATAGATAGATAGATAGATAGATAGATAGATAGATAGATAGATAGATTCTAACCTTGCCATTTGCATATTCATTTCCGGGCAATATAAATTAAACAAAATGGGTTAGCTCAGTTAACGATTACTTTTAGTTAAATGCAAAAAAAAATAATACATAAAATATTCTGAACTAATATTAAATGTTCCACTAGCTCAAATTTAAAAATTAAGAATAAGGTTCAGTTTATAAAATAAATCAATAAAAATTTGAATATTTTTCATGAGACTTGGAAGTGAAAATACAGATGACAAGAAAGATTACATTGAGCCAATATCCCACAGAATATTACCTCAGTGGCATAAGAGCAATACCCCCCCCCCCCCTTATTACTATCTTAAATAAATAAACTTATAGCATTCTTATGACTTTAATAAAGTCTAATCATTAAGATTAAACTAATAATTAAATCTTAATCTTTTATCTACTATAATTTAGCTCAATAAAATTTCAGGTTCATAAAACTATTCTACGTTAATTAAATCACTCTAGTAAAACATGAGAAGGGATTTTTATGTCATACTCTACTACAACTCTACTACACCTAAACTAATAATAACAAATAATAATAATATTCTTCATTGTATGAACTAATTCTGTATATATCTTTCTTCACTATGATTTTATTACCATAATAAAATAATAAAATACCATAATACAATGTTTTATCTTCATATAATAATGTAAGAAAAATTATATGGTAGCATTTATAATCTGACAAATAAAGGTGTGTGGAAATGGATAGCATATAATTTAATGTAACATTATGATAACTAATTTATGACCATAACATAATATAAAATGTGATTGCTTAAGTAAAGAAATTCCAAGAATATATTCAAATTCTTAAAATAATTATTTATTTATCTTTGTGCAAAATTATATGTTTGTTTCTATTATTCTGGGTGTATCATGCGTTTGCATGGAAAAGAAACAGTCTTAACATGCAGATTTTTGAAAAACAAATTTTAACAAAATTTTATTATAATAATGAATAAAATAACAATTTATTTACAATATTTACACTGGATATCCTCAATTTACACCGATCTATATTTTTTATTACTTAGTTATTAAAACAATATAGAATTTATTTAAGTCTTCATTCTGACTTAAAATAATAATAAAATAATACAATTTTATTTATCTATTTGAGATCAATCTTTATGATAAAATTACATTTTGTTATACTAATTTTAATATATTATATCTTGAAATATTATTTCGCTATGCTTCCTTTTAAGAACAGCCATTGAAACATAGTATGGAAAGTCATAATAAGAACACTAATCAAGAGTATGGATCTTTTTAAAAATAAACAATTTCATTTTGCAATGTTAAAAGAAAATACTATATAAAATATCTACTGATAATTTATTATTAGATTGTGTGGGTATCATTGTTCACTGCACTAGGATTATAAAATATAATACATCCCACTTAATATTACTATAATCTATATAGTTGTAATTATTGGCATATTCCCTATTATTTACTAAATATACACTTGTACCTATGCTTATTGTTTATATCATTTTACTTTATAAACATTGTATTTTGAAAATATGCAGTAATCATTTAAAAAATGAAATAAAATATTTAAAAGTTATTTAATATTTTATAAGCAACATTGCTTTACATACTTTATTCCTAAAGTTTATTTTATTTTCCAAAATAAAATCTAAACATATTTTATGATTCTTTTTCCTTTTGGTTCCATTGGATTTTTAATTCCAATTTGCACAAACTATAATTATTCTTACAAGTAAATGAACTTATTTCATTCCAATGATAGCATGTCTTAAACTATAAATTATCTATTATTTCTTTTACAATATACCATACCGTATGATGTAGTTACATTGGAAATCTGCATAGTGAATACATGAGTAGGCAAGGGAAGCAAAACTAGAGTATAACTCATTGTAAATATCAGAGAAAAATACCATGGCACAGTGTATCTATAAGAAATAGAGGCATGACCTATTCTGTCTAAGGACCTTTAATACTATCAATGATGTTAAAGCTATTCCTTCAGCTTTATTAAAACATCAATACTTAGAAAATAGATACTGTCTAAAATAAATATATTAGTCACAGGGCATTGTTAACTGTACTGTATATCCACTAAGATTATAAAATACTAATCATATTCCTTTATTACATCCTACTATAACATTATCTCTTGGGTTCATGTTCGTAATACTACAGCCAAGTCACTACCTTATCATCATTTCCTGAAAGATTTATCAAATCCTACATTGACAAAAACTAACTTGCATATTCAAAATAACAAACAAAATTCAATTCTAATTAGAGCAATTTTACTAATCCACAAGAAAAGTCTGTTTTACTTTCTTATTTTATATTCTAAAACATATACAAACTCATCAGATGAATTCTTGGAACATCCAATAATATGAAAGTTTTTTAAAAGAATCACACAAATATTTATTATCATGTTGTGTTATATTACTAGTATAAAATTATAGTATGCATATTTCTAAAATAAATCCTAATCTCATAATTTTAGAGTGTTGTACAAATGTGTTTGCATATAATTTAACATTTATATTTTCATACATTATAATTCATAGGCAATCTGCAAAAAAGAAAAAAATATATACATCATAAAATATATCAATATTCATTAACTATTGCCAAGTGATATTGACTTGTCATCACTTATGCAGTCTTCTTTTTTCATCAATTAGATACAACATAGCATACATGAAAATACAATCCATACTTTTACTTAAATGTTCTTATTTAAATTATTAAATTATTCTACTATAAGATTATAATATTATCAAAAAATTAATATTCATGTTCCTACTCTTATAAATCAAAATAATTACATTTTACAAAAGAATAAATGAATTAAAACCATATTTACATAATCTTCAGTTGAAACAATATTTTCTTTATAGAGTTCAAAAATGTTTTTAGTTTCTCAAGAGTTTTTTTTTTTTAAAAATGTTCTCTTCAAGAGTAATTCTACAAACTCCCCCATTGCTATGACAATGTACAAGACAATGTGTTTCTGGAGGTAAGCGTTGTATGAACTTCCGTTACAAAAATGTGAGATTTTTTTTAAAAAAAAAATGAATAATAAAAAAATAAAGATGATGTCTTACAAATCTTGTAAAATTAAATAAAATAATAACCAATCCATCCTGGAATAGTTTATCGAATAATAATTTATGTTTCTATTGTCCAGAAACAATGATTATTCAAATCATAATATTAAAAATAATCCCGTGAAGGTTCCTAGAATATTCCATATCGGCATAGTGATGTATCATGTTCTGTTTGCTTAGCTTGGATTATCTGGATAAACTTTTTGCACAATATAAAATATTTTCCATATTTTTATTTACTCCTGTGTTCTTTTCTTTGTAGGTTTCTTCTTTAATAAAATTTATTGCCATTTATTATCTATTTCAGCGGTTTCCTTATTGTCTTAAAATTCAGTTTTTAAGAACAATTTTATAAGTATATAACCCTATATTCCTCAGGATTTTATAACATAAGCTTTCGTAAATATTTTCCATCATTCTTTACTTAAGATAATTTCTTGAAAAATATTTATAATGTTTTCCTTCAAAAGTGATAAAACCTTCATTCCTATAGCATTGTTTCCATAAATTATTATATAATATACTTGTCATGTTACACACTAATCTTGGACAAGCTTATCTTGCTGTTATATAAAATAATGCATAATTTACTTTTATTTGGCAAATAGCTTTTCTATTAAGCTTCTGGTACAATGTCCACAATAATAATTTATTCATTGGAATAGTCCTCTGTGTTAATATTATCAATATTATGTTCACAATTATTATATTTCTCATTAAAATTACCATTACATACATTTTACTTATCAGCATTTCCATACTTTTTGTGAAGTTATATCAAGTTTCCAATGAATACTCCTGGTAATAAGACTTTAAAAATTAGCAATGCATATTAAAAATAAGTTATTAAAATATATATATTACACTCTGTTTGCAAATACTTTATAATAAATGGCCTATTAACTTTACAAATAAATTGTACGAGAGCATTAAAAATTGACAAAAATAATAAAAATTTAAAATTACTATCTCCTTTATCACAAACACATTTTAATCACCTTTTTAATCACCACAGATAACCCCCCATGCAATCAGTATTTATATCCTAGAAAATATGTCATTCTATTGGTAGATTCTTACTTTTCATTTGAGACCAAATTTGCATAATGTTACAATCTTACACTATTAAATTTCAAAAAAATAAATATGACATATTATAACTTTAAAAATATTATTTAAAACTTTACTAAATTGATTAAACATTTAAAATTGACTTTTTAAAATAATATTTAATAAATTTATCCCAACTTTAATATTTAATTTATCTATTTTATTTAAAACAAAATATTTATCTTTTATAACTGTATTTGTTTTATAATACTATTTTAAAAACATTTTATATGACTAATTTAATATTTGCTTTTATGATAGTAATAATTATATCCAATTCTATAATGCAATTTCAAAATATTTTGAACTTTACTAATCTAAACACTAGCAAGCAAGTGTGTATAACCATATATTATACAAAACACATGACTAATATAACTGAGACAGACCATCCGATTTTCTGTCTGGGAATAAATAATAAACTGCAACGTTTGTTGTATTAAATAAAATAATACAATACAACAATTGGAAGAATAATTTAGAAAATATAGAATTAAATATAACTTTTACTACCATAAAACTTACTTTTAAAATACATGATATTAAATATAATTATTAACTATAATTTATAAATTTAAATATAACATTTTTTAACTATAAGTTTAAGACTATTCAAATTTAACTTTTTAAATATACTTTTAAATATTTATAGCTGCATTATATATTATGGCCAGCTTTAGCAACCAAATACAACAATAAATTTAGCTTTATTTAACTGTTCTTAACTGATTTATCATAATTTTATGCATTACGTAATTTCATTTAGCTTTAAATTGTACTTTAAGATATTATTAACAAAATATAACTAACACATCAAGAGAACATATTCTAAAATGTAAAATTTTTAATAATTTACTGTAATGAGCTGATTCTGACCTATAGAAAAGTGCACACTATATATATATATATATATATATATATATATATATATATATATATATATATATATATATATATATATATATATATATATATATATATATATTGTACCCTTACTTCTGGATATATAAAATAGTTTAAAAATACAACTAGCTCAGTTACATTATTATGCTTAATTAAAATTTGCATATCTATCTTTAATATACTTTTATATTATCATATCTTAATTAAATTTATTATCAATCATCAAAATCAATATAGTTCTAGATTATATTAATTAAATAAGTATTTATAAAATTATGAGACTGTGAAGTAAAGTTACAAAGTAATAAGCAGATTTACACTGAGTCAATATCTCCCTAGATACCGTCTCAATGGCATAAGAATACTATCACTACCCTATCACTTTACCACTACATCTATAGCATCCTTATGGCTTTTAAATGAAATAAATTATCTTTAATAATACTAAAATAATTCCTAACTTTAACTTAAAATATAATTAAATAATCTCAGGTTCTTCTAAGCTGTTTTAAAATAATATTAACTCATGTAAATAAGTATGATGTGGGATTTTATATCAAACTTAAATACACCTAACTTATTTTAATAATAATAATAAATAATAATCTTAAAGTGTAATTTAATCTCATCTATTTCTATGATATAATCAATCATTAAATAAATAAACAATTATATGTATATCTTTTATTTTATATGGTATCTTCATTTTAGAATAAATCAAAATCTTATAATTAATAATCTGTGGCAATAAACAATATTGTATTCTTATAATGTGTATTATAATCATCTTATGACCATGGTAATATTTATGTTCATGTCAATCAATTCTTATAAAATAATGTTAAGCAAATATGGTATTCAATTCTAAGTAATAATAACAAATTCAATTTTGTGCAAATATTATGTTTATTTCAAATCATCTGATGTCAAAATGCTGAGGTGAAAAATAATGAAACTCGACACACTTTTAAAACAAATTAACAAATTTATTTACAATAACTTCAAATAAAATTTATTTACACTATTTACAGTTTAAAATTTATGACAACAAATAAAATAAAAATAGGAATACAAATATAAGAAGCTTACACTGTTATTAAATCATGTACTTAATAAGCAATTTTACATTCCTTCAAATGCTATATTAATAATATTACAGTGTGTTTTTCCAAAACGTAGATTTTTAAAATAACTAGTAATGTACTTTAATTACTACAAATAACAATACATGTCAAGACTATTTATGTAGCATGTGTACATAATGTAGCTTTACCTATTAAATAACTACATTAATTAAATATCATTTATAATGTATTATCATGTATTCACTTTATTACTAGCATTGCTTAATATCTGTATATAAAATCAATATCTCTTTATAATGTAGAACAAATGATTGGCTATAATTATATTCCACCTAATGTAATTCCTGTTATATGTTTTATAAAATATGCATTCTATATCTGTATTATTCAAACATTAATATTTAAATCATTTATCAATTTTAAATTCATAAAACATTACATTAGATAAATTTTATGATTCCTTTCTGTGTAAAATCATTATTTTACCCTATGTGCTTTACTAACCTTTCTAATAAATTTCTATCCATAAAACATATTCTAAACTTATTTAAAACATTTTCCGGAAAACAAATATCAACTTCAAATAAAATATTCATTATCCAAATTACTCATACTATATTGTCTATACTTAGTAAACTTTTCAATCTAAATATAGGCTTCTACTCATAACGTAACTTAACTTATTCAATAAACAGAAAATAAAATAGACTTTTAAAATCCTTTCTGACTTGCAAAAATAAAATAATTATTAAGATAAATAATAAACATCATTTTAATATTAAGCATAAATAAAATATCAAAATTATTTACGAAAGAATCATATAATTATTTCTAAGCTTTTACGTAATGTTGTATCATGTTGACATTATAAATTAAAACTTATGCATATTTTAATAAAGTTCGTTGCCAATATAATGTATGTGTTTTCATAAAATATCTATCCATTCATTCTACAACCACATAATATTCAGTTGATCTAAAGGAAAAAACATATTAAATTCATTTTAAAAAAAAAAATTATACAATATTTTTTACCATAACAATAATAATGTCCATTCTGCTATCCAGTATTCTTCGGAATTTGCAGCTTCATAAAATAAAATCATTCACATTTTCACTCATAAACATTCATTAGAATATTCCGTGTTATATTAATTATAAAAATAAGTTTATGTAATTAATTATTATATTATTTTTAAGTTACTATTTAATAAATGTACCTAACCTACTTTTTAAGAGTTTAATAATATTTTAATTTTATGTTAAATAAATAAAATAAAATCATATTACATAGTCCAGCGTTGATTATTGTTCTACCATAAAAAGGTTCCAACAAATATCCTCCG
>JAQFVV010001880.1:0-43102 GCA_028023455.1 Epiperipatus broadwayi | reverse complement strand
ATATTCTTCCCATTGGCTTGTATTTCAATTAAACAGTTAGTACATGTTCCTTTTGTTTGTTAATTAGCAATAACCGTTTCAATTATATATTTTCCTTTGTTTTGTTTTTAAGTTTTAAATTCTTGAATTTATTTTAGATTTCCTTTTATCAGTTCTTTTATCTGAATTACATTAGCTTTCATTTTTAATATTTTATTTGTTTAATTTTTTATTATTATTTAAATTCTTTTTTAATTTTATTTTTGTTTATAGATGCACACTCACTCGATTACTTCAACATTATAAGACAAAAGAGAAAATCTTATGTTAGATTCTGATTTAATAAATTACCCCCTTGTTTCTTTTTTTTTTTATACATTAATTTAAAATGTTAATCATTTTTTAATTAGTACTCGTTACCAAATTCCCCCCCCTCCACTTAATCGTTTATTCTTTCAGAATAACACTAACCTTCCCTCATTTTTTTTTCTTAAAAAATATTGATTTTTATTTCTTTTTTAAAAATCATTTTTTAAAAAAAATTATTTCAATAAATTTTACACTTAACAAACACTATAAATATTGTGTAGGGAGACCCTACATTGGTACAATATATATAATTGATAATGACCAAAATTGACAATTGCTTGATTAAGACTAAAATGTAAATCACCATTGATAAAATATTGTTATATAAGAAAAAACTATCTATATTTTTCAAGAGCATATTATAAATATATTTTTATGATTATTTTTTTTTTACTATTGGTATTATTTATATAACTTTTGTCAAATAGGAAGCTTATTGATATGTATAAATATATTTTTTAAATTATGAAAAATTGTAATATGTGGAGTCATGATATTCATTATATTTTTGGTTTGAAGCTTCCTCATATATTATATAATTTGGTTTTCAATATATGTATGTATTATTTATTAAGCTATTCTAGAGTGTACAGTGTTTTTCAAGAAACATATATATATATTACAAAAATGATTTTATAGATAAATAGTAAGCATATACAAATTAACATTAATATATAAATATACTTTATAAAAATAATAATAGTTATTAATAATAAATTAAAAGAACACATTTAAAAATATATTGAGTATGTATATATGTTCACTCACTTAAGTTCATTCAAAAGATGATAAAAACTTATGGTACATTATGTTTATTTATTAAAAATAAAGTAGATAATGCAAGGTCAGACTTTGACCTTCTGAAGCTGTTGACGTATTAGAATAACTCAATTCCATAAACAACTAAACATTTGCTCAAACCATTTTTTTTTAAATATTTTTTTTTCTATGAAAATGTAGTAGCAATCCAACTGTTGTAATGCTTTTAAATTTTTTTTTCTCATGTGTCATAGCATCAGCTGGGAAGTGAACCCGCTAACCCGGAACAACTGCTTATAAAGCAGCTGTCACTGACCTCTCAACCACCAATGCTTGACTAATGTTTTTAAATTTATATCAAATTTTGGAATATCTACAAATATCCTTAGATGCAATTAAGAATTTCAGTTTTTTGATTAATCTCAGACAAATTTTAAGCTTTCTGACACAATACAAGAATGTGTTATCAATTCTTTCATTTCTCCCCACTACTAAAACAGTGGTTCTTATTTTATTATATTAAAAAAAATATTTTACAAATTCTCTTAAATTTTGTAAATAAAATATTGTACCATATCAAACTTTTTGAAGTAAAAAAATAAAATAAAAATGTGCATATAACTTGAAGAAATGTGATTAATAAAAAAAATAATGCAAATCTAAATTTTAACATTTGCAAAGTTGAATTCAATAAGAATATTTCAAAAATAGCTACTGCCATATTGTAAGTTATACAGACTTATAAAATTTATCAATTTTGCAAATTTTAATGTTATTTTTTATTTATTTAATGTCAATACAGTTGTAAATCTTTACTATATGTACAGTTTTTAAATCTTGAATTATTCCTTAATTTAAGATAAACTGTCAAAATATGCTTAGTAAATCATTTTATATTGTGTTTTGAATAATGCATTTATCTTTGGGGAATAATTATTTTTATATAGAACTAGTAGTTAATTTAGACAAAAAGATTTAAGTATAAGAATATTGACATTAGCAAACTCTTTATATAGTAATGCCACCCATTGCAAGCCTTAGTAGTTAATGGTTGTAGGAAGGTTTGTGTATAAAATCCTCATTTAAACTAATCTAGGGATATTGGATGAATAGGCACCAGATGAAGGATTTTATGCACAAACCTTCCTGCATCCATTGATTACTAAAGCTTGCACTGGTTGGCACTACTGTATAGAGTTATGGAAGAATAAATATGAAAAAAGTGATTATACAAAAGTGGATTATTGGTTTTTATGCTGGGTTCGGGAAAAGATAAGAGGGCTTTAGATTTAAAGGCCATAGAGTTGGCAAAGATTATGTTGTGGAAATGGGATGGAGCAGAATATGGAAAATTTAGACTGGGAATGGAAAATAAAGTGGCTAACAGGTTTCTCTGGGCATAATTGCTGAGAGATTCTTGACTTCGTTTAAGGAGAAGCTACAGTACATCACATCACATCATATCACATTAATACAAATAATGTTGTAGAAAAATAAATATAAACAAAGCAATTATACAGAAAGTGGATTATTGATTTTTAAACTGGGTTTGGAAAAAGATACGGGGGATTTAGATATAAAGGCTATGGAGTTGATGAAGATTATATTATAGAAATGGGATGGAGCAGAATAGAGAAGAATATGGGAAACCTTAGGGTGGAGAATGAAAAATAAAGGTAAAGTGGCTAACAAGTTATTATTGATTCTGCATAAGGAGGAATCACAGTGCATCACATCACATAATGTTAATAACAGCTTGTGCAAGCATAGGAAATGATGATAATATAATGTTGTGTTTGTCTTATAAGAATATTGCTTGCTTGATTTATAACATCATTTACAATGTATGTGTCCATACACAGATTTTGACATGACTTTAAATCCTCTCTGAACATATCAATATTATTTTGTAAAAAACAATCTTTCGTATTAATTTCGAACAATTTTTTAAAAAATTTAAATTACTACTATAGAAAAGAAATCAATCAGAAATAATTGATTTGTGATTTTGCAAAAAAAAAAAAAAAGTTTCTTTACAGATCATCAGCAATTAGAAAAAACTATGTTTATGAAAGAATATATTGCACTAATATGAATTTTTAGCTCAGAAGCTTGTATGAGCTAATGAATTTGATAAGTACCAGGGCTTTTTCATTTTTTAAAATAAGAAATACACTTTTAGTAAAGCAACTCATTAAGTATTAGAATTACAATATAAATAATGCACAATTGTATTGGTAATGAAAAATTATAGGAATAAACAGAAATGTAGTAGTTATTTGGATATAATCTATTGATCAGGAAATTATTTTAGAAGGATTTGTTTGATTTACTTTGCCTTAGGCATTTTAATTTTTTGATTTCAATGATTTTTGGATAGAAATTTATCAATTACACGCTTCTTGGGGGTTCTTGATAATACTGCAGTGTCACCTAGCAACCACAGTACACTTAACCAACTACTATCATAAAAACAACTAAGCTCTTCTTTTTTTGTTAATTAGAAAACTATAATTATTATATTTTAACTTTTTGACCAAATCTAGTCAACCATCTTGGTAAATAACTACAAAGAAAAATAAACAAATAATAATGATAACTGCATACCTATATAAACTTAAATATATGAAAATATTTATTTGTAATCTTCAAATAAATGAATAGAGAGATTATATAAAATATCTATATAAATACTAAAAATTCCCAAAACTGATCGTTTTTAATTTTTCTAAGTTTTAGTGTTTATATAGGTGAAATATAACATCTGTATTATTAATTATTTGAGGATTATGAACAGTTATTTTTATTTTTTTAGGTTTGCATATTTATACAGTTATCATTATTATTTGTTTTTAATTATCAATCTTTTTTCTTTTTTGCAGCTATTTCTGAAAGTAGCCATTTAGATTTGGCAAAATTTCAAAATATATCACACAAAAAAGAGAAGAATATGATGTTTTACTTTTATAATTTTATAGATATTTATAACTAGAAAAGCCATATAAAACGTTGTAGAAGATTTTAAAAAAATTAACAATTTTAATGGTAAAAGTTAATTTACTAAAATGTAAAAAAGTATTAATTAATTAATTAGAGTTCATAAGAAGTTCAAACATCAGAAGGGATAAAGTAGGGCTATGATCCATGGGTCTTAAAATCGAGTCTTTATTATTACACTAAATCATGGAGAGCAAAGAAGTAGAAATAAAAAAATTGACATAACCAAAATTATATTTTTATATATAGATAAATATTAAAACATTAACCAATATTAAACAAAATTGATAATAAATAACTTAATATTTATTTAAAACATGAAACCAGTTTTTATTCCTTATAGATTTCTATAAGGAATGAAAACTGGTTTAATGTTTTAAACAAATTTTATTTATTTTTAAGTTTATTATCAATTTTGTTTACGATTGATTAATATTTAAAATTTTATAATGAGGACAATATTACTGACAATTTTTAGTTTGAAATTTTATCATCTGAAGTAAATCAACTTTATATAATGATAATATTTATAATAATTTAAAAAATAAAAGCTCACTTTTATAAATGTTATGAACCATAAAATTATCATTTGATATTACTACATTTAAGCTAGCTATATTTTAAACTTTATATTTAATAACTTTAAAATTCATATATTTAGGTATAACTTTTACTTTTCATATATCTATTATTTATCAGGAAAAATCATGAGACATCATGACCAAATAAACATTTCTTAATTATATTATAAAATAATCAATTTATTCTCTATTTATCACTGACGACATTTATATTAAGCATTTACTTAATAACATATAAATAAAATAAAATCATAATTAAAAATCATTATATTTAAAGAATTTAAATATATATAACATGCTAATTCTCATCTCTATGTAAATTATTCGTTTTAAATCATCAAAATAATATTTTAAGTCAAAATTAGAATAATTACAAAAATATAATCAAATATAGAATGAAAGTTCTTCGCATTTATAAACATAAATAGCATTTACTGACAAACAGATATTGGGAGGAGGAATACAATATGATATAGATATTGTTTATTGTCTTATCAATACTAATGTAAACCATTTATTTCAAGATGCATAGTTAATGTTTTTATGTATGATGAGAATAAATTCTTCACAACAAGCATGCATATGCTACCATCAATCTTTTTAGCTATCATCAATCCACTATAGACTCTATCTTACCAAATTTATTCCATTTTTATATATACATTTTCACAATGTTCCAACAAATTTTCTTAATTCATCAATCATCTCACATGCAGTCTCTTTCTAAGTATTTTACAATCTTTCAGGATCTGGTTTAAGACTTCAACTGTCCATCTAGTATCACCTCTTCTAGAAAGGTGTCCAGTCCTGTTCCATTAGTTCTTTTAATTCTTTCAATGTTATCAGTGATATAAATTTGTTTTCTTACAAGTATTTTACTTTCAATACTCTTCTTGTTATCCCTACATATTTCACTCCATAATATGTTAAGTAATCTGAAGTTCCTGTATTGCTCTTCAGCTAACTATTCAAGTATTTGATACATTAATAGGAACTGATTAAGTACATCTATTAAAAATGTTCCTTATCAAATACATAGGCATATTTCTTTTTTATTCTTTTTTAAAGTACTCCATCCTAATTTAATTTCATAAAAAATTTCATTTGTATTAATAAACTGGTAAAGAGATTTGTAGCTGTTAACTTCTTTTAATTTGTGATTATCTTTATTTTTTCTTCTGTTAAATTCCACTGAATATTGCTTTGTTTTAGTCCTATTTTTTTACTTTCATCTGATAACTTTGCAACTTTTTCTGCAGCTCTTTAGCATTATTTTCAGAAACAATCATCGCATCTTCAAAGCTTAATTGCCTTAGTATAATCTCCATGTATTTTTATTCCTTTAGCTTCACATTCTAATCCACAAAATACTATTAAAACTACTGTAAAAAGTTTTGGAAATATGAAATCAACCTGTCTATAGTCTCACTATTAAACTTTTTAGTATTACCATATAATCTAATTATTTGCTGTAGTATTTCGATCAATATTCTGCAGAATATGGCAATATTCCAAAGCTTTAATCACTATAAAAATAAATATAGGATTAAATACATTTTGTAATCCACAAATCCAAAGCATAATGACAACTAATGTTTATTACTTCTTTTTATAACTCCTATTAATATTTGGGTATGGTCCGTTGTGCTAAAACCATTTTTAAATGTAGGTTGTTCTTTTAATTTGTTTGAATGCAAAGTTCACTGTAGATGAGTAGTATTAACCTTGCTAAAGATTTGGAATGAAACCGATAAACTATTGATATATCTACAATTTCTAATGTCATTGCTATCACTTATCTTAAATATCAATATTACAAATGGATTTTTTCAACCATCTAGTATATCTTTATCATATGGTTTTGACAACACTTTTTCTATTTTTTGACTTATGTCTTTTAAAATATTCTATTAATTTTTGGAACTTTCCCTTTTTTATATTTTAATTAAAATACTTGACTATTCAGAAAACATTATAATTGTATCAATTACTTTATTTTTTTGTTCTCTATTACCATATGGTTCTAAGTACAATTCTTGCACAAATTTCGTGATCTTATCACTCTTTTTAGTAAAAAGTTCATATTATGTGTATAATTAACCAATTTTTTTGGAAATCCAATATATCAGTACTCCCACTGAGAAATTCCTACAATCAATAATAAAAGAATCATATTTAAAATTCTTAAAATAATCCTGATAATTAAAGTAACTAAAAAATTCTGAACTATAGGAATTTTGAAACATCTTTAAATAAGATTTTTTATTATAGATCATAGGAATTTCTTAGGATGGAAATGTAATAAATGATATTTACCAAAAAAATTTAATTCATCCTTTATTCATATGAAGTTTTTATTGCAATATATACTTTGTTGACTTGCATTAAAACTTTTAATACTATATTGTCTGTATGGACTTTGAAGGGAATACATATATTCAATTAAACATTGGTATGGATTAACAACAAAAAGTCAAAGAATTGATATATATTTAAAGTTTTCATTATCTGCTATAAGCCTATTCTCTCATAAAAATATATATAACAATATAAAAATTTCAAATGGAGCAATCTTGAACAAAAATCACTACATTTCAATAAAATTAATCTAGTTTAACTGAAAAGGACAAAATCACCAAATATTTCCATTTAGTACATCTATTAAAAATAGGCCTTTGCTTTCTAATAAAGCAAAACAATTTTATCAAATTTGTGAATATATCTCTTAAAAATGCATTGACTTTCCCCCTTTTGCTTTCAAATTGAATGAAACAAACAACTTCTTCAAATTTGTGAAAGTTAAACAAAAACTATTAAAATTTAAACATTTTCAAAAGATCAGATTATTTGTTGTTGCTGCTGTTGTAGCAGTAGTAGTAGTGGTGGTGGTAGTAGCAATAGCAGTAACAGCAGAAGCAGCAGCAGTAACATTAGTAGTAGTAGTAGTAGTAGCTGTAATAATAGTAGTAGATCAATCTCTATGCCACCACTGCTAATTAAAACTATTAAACCTCTAATCAACAAAATTCAACCCATTCTACTCCTCATCATTTCTACTAATCAATTTACTAAAAAAAAAAATTATATCTGATGCAATTAGGTTTCTCAGAATAATCATTGACCAAACTAAGCAGTCTAAAAAAGGCTGATCTTGAGACAATAAAAAACTATTTTCTAAGTTTCAGTATGCCTAAATTGTCTGAAACATTTTCTTATAAATTCCTTGGCTATCACATCTTTCAATCAATGAAAAAAACATATTCAGGACCAGCACAGAACATCCATAGAAACTATAATTCTCTTTCTCATACCTATCCTTTGATCCTTTTAAAATTTTCTTATTAATATGATCATCTTTCCCAGTGTTATTCCCTGCACTATTAAATTACTAACTTGTTTACCAACAAAAATATCTTCTTATACACTAAATTGATCCAAGGTAAGAAGATAGTTGCTATCAATATAAGATTTATGCAAAATCTTCAAAGTTTAGTGGTGTTTCTATGCATTGCATTCCTGTTTTTTTTTTAAAGACAATAAGTGAAATCATCAGGATCCTTGGCATTTTTCTACACACTTAGAAATTCATATTTGTTATTTCTGTAGATATTCTATCACAGCATATTTCTAGATGATTTACTCACATCAATTATTCCTCATACTACATTAAGCCATGCACTCTTCAAACAAAATATCCATTACTGGGATACTTATATCTTACTAATCAAAAAAACAAGATGACACTATTATAAAAATCACTCTATAAACTTCACAAACAAATACATTATTTACAAATTTAAACATTGGTATTTTGACTCCAAATATCTGGATTTTTTCCATTAAAATTAATCTGAATGTTCTCACCAATAGCTTTTTACCTAGGAAATTGATCAATGCTAACATAGATACATATTTTCCATTATATCATAAGGGGAAAAGCCATACAATATTTCCTTTGTAGTAATTCTGCTTTATGCATTTATCACATTCGCAATTGTTCAATCGATATATTTTCACTCTCCTTCCCTTGCTACTCTAATCAATATGGTATAGAGTATTTCCCTAATATCAGAATATCCACCTTCATCCTTTTCATGCTGTTGTTTTTGATGTGCCATTTTTGCTTCAATCCAACATCTTGTAAACTACTCTCTCTTCTACAACAAATTAGAAAAAATTAAAATCAGAGACTAGGCTTTAGCACCTGAAGACATATTTGCAGTTACCTAGAGCTTGATCACTTTGCTTATACCACTATAATTCTAGGCAATTATTAAAATCATTATATTTTCTTGTTCCTTTTGTTAAAGTTATTGCATGTGTTTTATCTTTATTACCATGATGGAAGTTATCTAAAATGAATTATTATCACTAATTAAAAGCATCTGTTTATAACTTGCATTTGGAATTCAATGTAATTGATTTATTCATGTCAATAAATTTCTCTTTAAACGTAATAGTAGTAATAGCGGTTGGTAGTGCTTATACTTTGGATTACTATTATATGTGCTCTTCAAGAAGTTGTTTTTAAAGCAAGTTTTGATTTTGAGCCTTTTGAATATTTTTATACTAATGCGTATAGGAAATACTGGTTTACTAGCTCTTTTAAAGGTTAGGTTTTTGTTTTCATTTAAAAATATAATTTTTTTAAAAAATGTTTCTTAGTAATTCTATTTTAAGTTCCGTTCTTGATTCTCAAATTGATAGTCTCCAATTTACAAAAAGTGTGAAACAAGTGCTAATAAAAAATAAAAAAAAGATACTGTCAGCACTTCTTTTAAAAGCAAATTATTCAACTACTGGTTCTTATGAAACTAAAAAGTGAAGCTAAAAATATTTCTAATAAAAAAAAAACCATCAGCACTTCCTCAAAAAGCAAATTATTCAACTACGAATTCTTATCAAACTAAAAGTGAAGCTAAAAATAACCCATTATTATTATTAACCAATTTTTTATATAAGGTGTGTTGATGATGAAAATAAAAGGCAGATATTTTTTAAAAAAATTTATTAATAGTAAAGAGGAGAAAATTAGGTTTACTATGGAAAAATAAAATATTAATATTATTGAATATATGGATGTTAAGATTAATAAATAAAAAATAGTAATAATAGATTAGAAATTTCTGTAAATAAAGAAAAAAATATTTTTTGGTTTATTAAATAATTGGACATCAGATATTGATAATCATAGTAAAATAAATATTATTAATAATAGAATTCTAAGAGCAATTAAATTATGTTCAAATAATGATTTGTTTAAGAATGAAATTAATATGATAAAACATGAATGTTATGTAAATCATTATCCTAATGAGATTATTAAATGTTTGTTTTCTAATAAAAAATATTGATAAAACAAACCTTCTGGCATCCACAAACCTTCATGCATCGATTACTCTGGCTAGCACTGAGTGGCACTACTGTATGGAGTGTTTAGCCTCTATGTAAATAACATGTGTAAGCATAAAGAATGATAATCATGTGGTGTAATGGTTTAATAAGAATAAGAGGAAGATAATTTATATTGATTCCAATATTTTAAAGGATTTGTTTATTAAAATTAGGAAATTATTTAATATGATTAATAAGAAATATAATGTTTTTATTTGTCCTGTTTATAAAAAGGAAAAAAGTTAAGTTTATTAATTAATGATAATAGGGATTATAATAATTTAGAAATTATGAATTTGGTTTACGTAATAAAATGTTTGAATTGTTTTAAAAATAAGAAAGAAATGTCATATGTTGGGACTACAAAAAATAAATTAGCAACTAGATTAAAACAGCATTTAAATGATAAAAATTCTACTGTTTATGATCATATGACTAAATTTAAACATTAAAGATTTGGAATATATAAAATCATACTATGGATGAATTATAAAGGAAGAAATTTACATTAGCGAAATTACACCTGAATTGAATAGAATGTTAATGGAGAAGAAAGAAAGAAAAAAGAAGATAATAGATTTGTTTTTAATTAAATGGTTTTGGGGATATTGAAAAAAGGATTTGTCTCCTTATCCTGAAGCTGTAAATTTATTTTTAACCTCACAAAACAAAATATTAGCTTGATTAATAATTTAACATAGATAATGAAGAAATGAGAATATGATTTATCAGTCAGGGAAATAAAGTATTTCTAAAATAAGCACAGTGGAGGTATGAACCAAGCATTATCTATTATGCCTCTTCAATTATGTGCTATCTAAAGAAAAATATAAACAAACAAACAAAAATTTTATATTTGAGCAGTCTTTTTTTTTTCCATTGAGTGCCGTACATGATTACATATATATGCTGTGTCCACAGGGAGTTTAACTCAGCTGTGGTAGCATGAAAAAATAAACATAACACCAGTTAAGAGTAATTAAATTATTTAATTATTAATACAATAGACATAACAGGCCTGCATACACGTATAACAAAGGTTGATAACACATCCTTTAATTAGAATTTGCAATGAATATAAATATATAATTCAGCTTTTAGCAAATAGCACATTATACGCAGTTATTAGTTTACTGAACTTAGAAACTGTCTAATTTCTTTCTCATATAATCTACTTATGTAGTAATAGTAGTAAACACTTCAGGAGTGATTCCCAATTTAGTATTTCTCTTTAGTAGGTTCTATAACTGTAACCATAATTTCAGTTTGTTAATAAAAAAAATCGCTGTCTTTTTATAATCTTTTTAGAACATAGCGTAATGATAGAAACCAAACATTATTACTGCGCAGAATCCACTAGAAGCTCTTCAATCGACTTCTCTTTTAATTATTATTAAAATAATAAAATTATTATTAAAATTATTGGTTTTTATGCTGAATTTGGGAAAAGATAAGGGGGATTTAGATATAAAGGTTATAGAGTTGACAAAGATTATGTTGTGGAAATGGGATGGGGCAGAATATGGGAAGACTTAGAGTGGGGAATGGAAAATAAAGTGGATAACAGGTTTATCTGGGCATAATTGCTGAGATATTCGTGACTTCGTTTAAGGAGAAGCCACAATACATCATATCACATCACATAATTAATACAGATAATTTACTTTAACTTTAATACAGTATGTATATATATAAGTGCTTATATATTACAATATTAATAAAAAAATTCAGTGTATATTGAAAGTGGACACATTTATTCTTTCTTTACTATCCTTCCCAAATATGATGTGCAATATTTTATGTAATAAATTATTTTCTAGGAGTAAAGTTAGAAGTTTTACAAAATTTTAAAACATATTTAAAGATAATACTGACTTTAAAAAAAGATATGAATCCCACTTAGTAAAATATATATGTGTCTCCCTCAATTTTTTATTAATAATTGTTATTATTTTTTAAAATTTTGTTTATATATATATAAACGTTTGTGATATATATATATATATGTTGAAAAGCACTGTGACTTGCGCTTCAATAAACAATACTAATTCTATTTCTAATCAATTTTCATCAATAAAACGTGAACTATTATATGCCACATACAGTGAATACAAAGAGACTTAGAACAAAATATAGATAGTTCATGGCTCCACTGTAATGAAGAATAGTCAGTGATAAATATCAAATTTAACACTATTATGCTTTTTACTTTAATCAAATCATTTCATAAGTTTAATAATGAAAAAACTATAATAATATCTGCTATGTTTATTATTATTATTATTGTTATAATAGTATCAATAACATCATTTTATTTCGTATAACCAAATAATCCCAACACAGAAATAAAATTTAACAAATGTAAGTTTATTAACTCAACATACAAAAAAATATAAATCTTCATGTTTACAACCAACTTGCTCACGTGATTATTTTTACTTTGAACTCAATTCTAGATATAGTCACAAAACTTCTCATGTTAGATACAATATATTAAGTATTAAAAATGATAAATCTTCATTTAATGAATTTCTTGGCCTCTGCATGGTCAAATATTCAATGGACATTCAAATGATTACATCTGCAATATCCTCACCCATCAATAAAAAGGATAATGCATATATATTGACTAACTATTTGCCATCTTCTAGAGAGGAAATATAATGTATTCTGTTGTCAATTCTGGATCAATTACCATGATACCATAAATGAAACTCGGGAAATAGATTCTCATAATTCTGATAAATACTCATCCAAAAATGATGAAATGAAATATTAGACCTTTTTTAAAAAATAAAAATAAAAATAGAATATAAATAAGGAGGGAAAACTGCAAATAATGAATGAAAAAACAAATATGGAATTCTATAAACAATTACTCAAAGACAATATAAAAATTGAAACTGCACTATCAATTACAAAAAAAAAATAATAATAATAATAGTATCACTACTGAAAATACTAGTTTTACTAATGAGAAATCCAAACATTGGATTAGATTTTCTTAGATTATTAATGCTCATTTGACACAGGAACAACTAACTCCTTTTCTTAGCAGAAGTAGATTCTCATAAACATGTCAGCAAAACAAAAAATTATCAATTCAACAACAAAATGGCCAGCACAGAAAAATGCACTATTTCCAGATTTAAATTTAACCAATTCACTTCACATCATGCAATTTTGCTTGCACATAAACATGATAATACTATATTACAATTATCAGAAATATTTATAAGAAACTTTAAATGATATGCTAAAAATACTGCCAAGAAAACCACACAAAATCCATTGAGTAAAATACAAGTAAGTTGCCGAATTTTTTCTTTTTTTATTATTGGCTTTTATCTCTTCTGAATTTAAATTAAAATATTTTTATATTACCATTATATATAAAAATCTGCACACAAATATATTCTTTAATCAACTGTAATTACCTATCTATCACTAAAGCAGGCAATATCTTATATGCTGTTTAACATCACTGAAATTAATGTGAAAGGAATCAACTCTCTAATTGAATAAATCAATTCCAACTTCACATTGTATTATTTATGGGAAAAAACATATCTCCATATCCAAAACTGATCCCCAGTGGAACCTGGATAAATAATGGTTTTTTTACATTTCCCACAATCCATTATTGCTGCTGCAGAAATTGAAGTATTAATATTCCAAGCTCCTTTTCAATACTATATACATTAATTAAAAATATGAGCATAATCACCTTCTAACATCATGCCTTTACAATCAATGGAATAACCCTCTATTTTTATCACACTAATATATCAATTAATAAACCAAATTAATCTTATATTATCTACTGACACTGACTTACCATCCAATCATTTTAATAGATGATTTCAGTATGTCCATTCTGATTTTGTTTCCAAGTACTTACATCTTTTAAACAAAAAATTAATGTGACTAAAGTTTCTTAAACTCTTTTTTTTATATATATTACTGAACATTCCTCCCTAAATAATTTATTATTTTACACTTGTGATTTATGTTTCATCATTAATTTCAGTCTTATTCCTATTACTTTTTCAGATCACATGATCACTATCTCTATACTAGCACATAATTGTTGTAAACAAATGCAAAACTCTCCATACAGTAGTGCCACCCTGTGCCAAACAGAGTAATCAATGGATTCCAGAAGGCTTGTGCATAAAATCCCTATCTAGTGCCTACTCATCTAATATCCACAAACTAGTTTCTGGCTTATGGCCATCATCAGTGAGGAGCCTTGGATCTGAGAGCATTGCACCTAGATCTTAGGATCTAATGCAACTCTCCAGCCTCCTCACTGATGATGGCCACAAGCCAGAAACTAGTCTGGGGATATTGGATGAGTAGGCACTAGTTAGGGATTTTATGCACAAGCCTTCTGGCATCCATTGATTACTCTGTTTGGCACAGAGTGGCACTACTGTATGGAGAGTTTTGCCTTTGTTTACAACAATTATGTGCTAGTATAGAGATGGTAATTATGTGATGTTTAGTGGTTTAACACCAATCCTGCCTAATAGGATAGTGGTGGCTATGGTTGTTTAAGAGCCAAAGACACCAAAATGCATGGGTGCTGAATTGAGTTCAGACCCATATGACTATATAAGCTATTGAGCTTAGATTGAAAATATTATTGTGTTTTCAATTTCATTCTCATAGTTTTGTAGTAGAGTTAAAAGGTGGCTGCTGGAGGGTTGCATTAGATCCTAAGATCTAGATACAGTGCTCTCAGATCCAAGGCTCCTCACTGATGATGGCCACAAGCCAGAAACTAGTCTGGGGATATTGGATGAGTAGGCACTAGATAGAGATTTTATGCACAAGCCTTCTGGCATCCATTGATTACTCTGTTTGGCACATGGTGGCACTACTGTATGGAGAGTTCTGCCTTTGTTTACTTTTTCAGATATTACCATGAACATTAACCTACAAAACTAACCTTTCTTAATCCTCAATAACATAGATTGTTGTTAAATCTTTTATTCTAGAAGCTATCGTGTCAGAAATATACATTTATTTTTAAAAATAAACTCACTAACACTAAACCCAATAAAATCTTGGTTTTTGTTTGTAAGTATTATTACCTACCATAAATTTTCAAATTACCTACAATTCTAATTAAAAAATCAGATTTCATTTATGAAAATTACCAAATATTCCCTGTGATGCATCTTCCATTTTTTATATTCTGTTTCTTAAGCAACAATATAAAATCCCTCAACAATCATTGAAAAATCCAACATCTTTTTAGCACAGCCTCATAACTAGTCTAAGGATTACATTCATGGTCCCTTGGCTATATAATAAAAAAAAAGATCTATTACCATACTAAAAAAATAAGTTACAATCCAATAAAAATCCTATTCTCACTCCCTTTTCTTTTTAGTTAGAGTGATGGTAATCACATGTTCTAAAAAATTAATTAATTTTAAAATTAAACTCTACACTTCATAATACATATACTGATTTCCTTGCAATTTCCAAAATTTACACATACCCATCTTAATCACTTTACTATTCCCATAATTTATAATTTACTTAACAATCTGTCCATCGAGATTTATAAAATGGATCAAATGTACCCTATTTCCATAATATCTTTTATTTAAAAAAAATATAGCTCCTTTCCTTCTTGACAATATATGGTTCATTTCAATGACACCAATACTTATCAATGCAATAGAAGCTCTCATAAAGGATAAAATTAATTCTATTCCTCTTAAAATCATATATCACAATATCAATTTTCTAAGAAAGAGTCTTCCTTTATTGTGTTCAGCCATACTTTTCAGGTGCATTACAGATTAAGACAAATTTTCTAAAAGAACTGGGCCTGTTGCAATCCAATGATATATCTGTTTAGTCTTTGATTCAGTTCCTCCTTGATTTAGTTCCAATGTATAAACTTCAACTTTTAAAAGTGCTTCATATCCCATTATTGTCAATTTGCTTGTGTCAAGGAAGTTTTCATTAGTCTCAATGGCAAAAATGATCATATCCTCATAACTCTACATCTCAGGGTTTGATCTTGTTATTCTCCTCCCTTCAAAAAATCATATACCTCTACTTATCTTTATTCTTGAAGATTACATTAAAGATTACTCTTTAACTTTTGACAATGACAAATCTTGGAATATATTATCAGAAAATAAAATTACATCTATATCTTCAAAATTCTTTGTTTTTCCAATCCACTTTGCTAGTAATGCTATAAAGCAATACAAAACAATGTGCTACTATCTATTGAAATGACCATTAAAATATACTTCTCTATTCATACTAAAATATTCCTTAGTGCCCACATTTCCCCAAATTAATTATTATATACTAATTATTAACTGTGCTACCTCTATCAAAAAATCAACTCTCTATGTACAAAATTAATCTGGGGGGAAGGAGACAACAGTAGACAGCTCACTCCATTGTATTTCTGGTTTTTCACTTTCAAAAAACAATAAATGAGACCAATGGAATTATTAATAAATACACTAATGTCTAAATTTTTATCCAAATTATGCCATCTGATACATCATCACCATTTAAAGATAAATTTATCTCTAATATTCTCAATTCTATAGCATATCAAATACTTCCAGTTTGTTTTCTCTATAGTAATAAGATCAAATACTGGAAAGCTTATGAAATTGCATACAGCAAATAATGCTAACACTCCACAATCAATCCTAACTTTTGAAAATTGGTATCTATAAGCAAAATATTTGGACTTCCTCATTAAATAATCAAATTCAAGATCTTATCTACAAAAACCTTCCATGCTACAAAGTGGTACATGCTAACATCAAGTCCCATTACTCATTATACCATTATTATAGAGGCACTATAACACTTCTTTATGGCATGTCCAACATAAAATATCTACAACAATTTTATAGTAACAAATATTAAATCCCCCAATCTTCTCTCCACTACATTAATCAATAATATAAGTATAGGGCTTTTCTGTAACATCAAGATTATCATTCTCATTTTTACACTCATTTCTGCTTCAATCTGACATCTAAGAAACTTGCTTAATTTAACCAAAGAAGTTGGAAAGATTAAAGTTAGAGACCAGGTTCTGAAACTCTCTGATATTTGTGCAGTGAGTTGAAGTTTGGTTTCACTCCCAAAAATTCTGTAACTGTATTACCTTCTAAAATTGATTTATTGTTAGTGAACTATGACCTTATATGGCTAATTTTTATCTAACATTTATGCTTTAGATCACATTTATAATTTTTAATATGAAAATGTTAACCAAAAAATAATATCGGATCCAGCATGATACACACTTGTATAATTTTAAAAATAAATAATATATGTATATTGATATCCTCTTCAAATCGTATATAAAATAGAAAATTTATTTGACAATTATAATAATCAATAATTTAATGCTGAATAAATCACATTTTATTTAAGTAATAGTAATAGTAGCAGCAGTAATAGTAGTAATAGTAATAGTTGTTTAAAATTATGAGTGTTATTCTACGATATATTAGACTATTTAATAACTTTACAAAGTATAAATTATTTCTCTCTTTGGTTTTCTCCATTTTAAAATATGAATCTTATTTAGTCTATGATAAATATATTAAATGATAATTTATCACATCTGTTAGTATAAAGATCAAAGGTCTTAAAATTCTTTTATAAACGCGACACCCAGAAAATTGTTTAAACGAACAAAATCTGAAACATTACTATTAATAATTGTTTATATAAAATTGGCACCGCTAATCTATTTTATATTAAAGTTGTCGCTTTAATACATTAAAATCCTCTCATTTGTTTCATTTGCCTAATACTTCTAATTAAATTTTTTTAATGATAATGTGTTTGAATTAGATTTAAAAAAAAAAAATTAGAAATCAAATAACAAGAAAATATGGCATATATATACAATTTAACATATATACTTGCTTGTTTATATTATTGTAAATTAACTAATTATGATGCCAGTCTGAATTCATTTAATGCTGTAGTTTCTCATGTTAAATAAATTGAATTATTATTGTTGTTGTTGTTGGTATCATCATCATCATCATTATTATTATAATGGTGGTGGTGATGGTGATATTATCTTATCAATATCTTTATTTGGGAAGATTGTATTGTTTACATACTATCTTGCAAAATTATACTAGGTGTATTATTTTTGCTAGACTCAGATTGACTTCTGTATAGGATATGTATGATAATTCTTACATATTTATAAATATAGAATTATTATTGATATATATCATCACTGTTTCTTTTCATATCAAAATGTTCACTGTTCATATTTGTTTAGTTAAAAACGTTTAATTGGCATTATCAGACTTCACTTTGGAAAGTAGCAATAGACAATTCATTTACAATGATATCAGATTGTTTAATTCCTTTGCTGTTGTTTATTCAATAGAAGTGGTTAGAGTTTCATTGCCCATAATTAAAAAATGTTTGCAACTTTGATTACCATATTCCTATTTATATTTATTATTGTATTAAAATCTGTAAATTTATTCAATGTAACTTTTGTACATGATATATGTATATTTATTCTTGAAATCTAATAGCTAGTTTCTATATTTAAAAAAAAAAATGTTGCAACTTAGGTTATTATATTGCATGTAACCATTTTTATTTATTGTTATTATTTGTATTAACATTTGTAAATTTATTCATTGCATATTTGCAGATAATTAATTTACATACAGTATATTCTTGGAATTTGATAACTATTGTGAGTAACTCTTTCACAATTTTTTCTTATTTGGGATTATTGTATTTTATGTATACATTGAGTAATTAATCAATAAATTATTATTATTATTATTATAATAATAATAATAATAAAAATATACTCAGACAAAAATTACATTAAAAAAAGGACATATAAAAAAGATAATGCATGATAATTCTACAATTTCTTAGCACGTTATTTGTTTCATTGATATACCACTATAAATGGATTGCAAATGTATATATATACATAACATTTTATATATATTTAAGTATTGTATTTAATTTTTGATTTTAAATGTGTATTTAATGCATAAGTCTCTTTAGACTAGGGATTACTTTCACATAGCTTAAAGCTAGTCTTAAAAAAAACTTTCCCATATATTATATTATAAACATATTAAGTTTTAGAAATGTGGAGGAGAGTGTATTTTGCTCAAGTAGAATCTACATTTATGAATACTATGTAGTATTATATGCACATTTAAGGGCTAAATAGGTCACTGTGTACATTTTATTATGATAGAGTTGATGTAGATTATGAATAGTTTATATAATAAACTATGTTTGTATTAAGTTTTTTTTTAAGATTATAAAGCTGAAAAATAGTTTTCCAGGTAATATAAATAATAGAGATAAATGATTGTAAAAGTTGGCAAACATTTATTGAAACTATTTATAATAATAAATTTGCACAATAGCTGCTAGAATTAGTGAAATTATAAAAATCATTTAGTCGCTTAGTAGTTTCTAGGTACTATGACTAACTCTCAATAAATCCAATCATTTGCCAACTATCTAGGAAAAATCCAACATCTTTCTATTTCAAGATTGAGGCATGCCAGATTATGTATGACAAATCATGTGCAATATAAATTATTATTTAATGTAATTCCAGATTATTTCAAAAGTGAACCAGTAAACTAGTTTCCTAGTGACTATAGTAAGTGATTATCTTCAAATAAAGTTCACTTTTAATAAACACCTAAATGTTTGATTTATTAGTTGGTTGTTTATAATTATGTAATTTATTAGCCATATTGTATTCTGAATCTCATTTTAAAGAGTTTTATAAATTATATGGGCCCATTATTAATGGCAAATGTTAGGTATATTCATAACATTTTCTCTGTGGCTGAAGTTAACTTTGGAGTATATAACACTTGAGAAAAGTTGGAGGGCATCTAAATTATCCTTTTGTTTCATCATCCTTTAATCTGGTTTCACTATAAATCTGATAACAGCAAATTAAAAATCCTTTTTTTTCTTTTCAAAAACTTTATTTTCTTATATCAATATTGAACATATATATAATACAAAACTTCAATGTTTCAACTGTTTTTATCTCCATACAATCATTTTCAAGGATCTGCAACAACAATATGAAATACATATTTATAAATAAACCTCAATTACATAAATACCTTCATCTCACATTAACATAAACAGTAGCAAACATATTAAACATATATAATTATATTTTACATCTCTTTCCCACTGCTATTTTTTATTACTCTTTCTTTTACATTATTTAATTACAAATCTGTTCTTAAAATCATCCAAGAAACTTTTTATACAAATTTAAAAACCAACCCTAATTTCAAATAACCTCCCCCTTTTTTTAAATCTTATCTAAAACCATCTCAAAACTACATTCCTAAACTATAGCTTTAAATGAATATAAAACAAATATAAACATCTTTTTTTATACAAAAAAAAAAATTAACATAAAAAAGTACAATCCTACTTTAAATAAAATTAAGGAGTAGATAATGAAGCTAAAATAAGGTATAATTAAAATGAATGTTTAAATAGGTTTAGGTAAATTGTTAAAAGGTTTTTTTTTCCATGTGTCATAGCATCGACCGGGACGCGAACCCACAACCGTCTGCAACCAACTACTTGCTTGCATGGCCGCTGCGATACCTCTTGGCTAACAATGCAAGACAAAAAGGTTTTTTTTTGTATAAAAAAAGATGTTTATATTTGTTTTATATTCATTTAAAGCTATAGCTTAGGAATATAGTTTTGAGATGGGGTTTAGATAAGATTTTAAAAAAGGGGGAGGTTATTTGAAATTAGGGTTAGTTTTTAAATTTGTATAAAAAGTTTCTTGGATGATTTTAAGAACAGATTTGTAATTAAAAAATGTAAAAGAAAGAGCAATAAAAAATAGCAGTGGGAAAGAGATGTAAGTAAAATATAATTATGTATGTTTAATATGTTTGTTACTGTTTATGTTAATGTAAGATGAAGGTATTTATGTAATTGAAGTTTATTTATAAATATGTATTTCATATTGTTCTTGCAGATCCTTGAAAATGACTGTATGAAGATAAAAACAGTTGAAACGTTGGAGTTTTGTATTATATATATATATGTTCGGTATTGATATAAGAAAATAAAGTTTTTGAAAAGGAGAAGGATTTTTAATTTGCTGATATTATTGTAGAACATATATATTTTAAAAGAAAAAGTGACTGTACATTTGCTGTGTTATAATATATTATAAATCTGATCTGATTTCTATAGGTTTTGAAATTTTGTTCATTTTGTTGATCATTATCTTATCCAGTGGGCTATTACCTATTGCATGGTATTTGATAGTCATATTTCAATTGGTCTCTGTGCTAATAGAAGTTTTATCCATCCAAAATATAATCAACCATTGTTTCCAAGCTCTTTATATTTATAACAATTGTTGGAAGTCCTTTGATAATATCATTAAACATATAACATGATACATAGAGATTATCAATATTTTATTTTATTTTCACATTTTTCTATTTTTTCATATTTATCAGGCTAATCTCTGTTTTTATCCTTTGCTGGTATGTTTAATTTTATTTTATAGTACCAACATTGATAGGTTCTAGACAGACCACCAATAATAGGGATATATCTAGATATTCATTCACCTGATTTCTGGTTGATCCCTATATAACTCTTTTAGCATTTGAGAGAGTTCCAAGGAGACAGTACATTTATTTTTGAGAACTCCAATCTACATGTCCAGTATACTGAATGAACTCTTAATGATGGTTCAGTTGGTTAAAGTGTTACCTTAAAAATTCAGTACAAAGAATCTAAGGGTCCATGTTTGATTCCCATGCTAGTACTGTCATACTGGTCAGGCCAGAAATATCTGAAGAAGAGAGGAGAATAATATCTCTTGAAACATTGTGCATATACTAACCTGTGTACTATTACTAATAGTTGAATGTATTTGGAATATTTAAATAAACTTAAATTTTTCTACAAACATTCAATACACATATTAGATGATAGAAATAGTCCAGCATATAAATATAACTAAAACACCGTCATCACAAACCTTCAGGAAAATGCAAACATTTTATGTGTTGCTTTTACACACACACACATTTACAAATGACATTAATCTTAGTATAGGGTTTTTGAATTAGTTTGCTTTGAAAAAAAAAAACTTGATCCATATATATTGGTCAATTTTCAAATTTGATTGCACTCTTAAATCATTTAATTGCTCCTTTTTTGAAAAAATGAAAAGTATGAATAATTTTAAACACTATTAAATGCACAATTTAATTGACTATTTTTTAATGGTGATAAGAATGTAATCAACTAGATAAATCCTATTGGAACAGCTACAATTATAGGTGTATATTAATATTGTACACTAATGTCTGATTAATATAAAAAACTGAGGTAACATTATTTATTGAAACTATTCATAATAATAAATTTCCACAATAGTTATTTAAGTTTGCCATACTAGGGATGGCAAGATACATTTATTTAATTGGTTAGTAGTAACCAGCTAAACTATATGAATGTCATGAATCAGTCTCAATAAATGCAATGACTTCTAGCAACTTCAACTTGTCGTATATAAATCTAGTATTATTTATTACTAACAACTTCATGTTCTGAGTTTGAATATGCCTGATGACATTTGACATGAGATATTGTTCTGAAAATAATTACAAAATGGTGACTTACAAGTAATACTAGTAACTGACTACTTTCAAATGGACCTCAACTTTTATTGACACTTCGACTTAAAAGTAAACAGTAATGGATCCACTGATGAATATATTTGATTGGTCTGTTTGTATGATTGACTGTTTATCTCATTTATTATTATTTAATTGATCAGTCATATTATATTGTAAATCCAATTTTAGAAAGCTCTATAATTGCAAGTCCATTTTTAAAGTTAAGCTTTAGATGAAACCACAATATTTTATGACATCCTCTGCTTGATATAGTTCTCAAAGTTGAAAACAAACCATCATATTTTAAAATGTGCCATGCTTTTGTTTGGATAATTCAGAAATGGTTTAATGTGAAATGAAATATTTAGGTATTAGTTATTTGATGACTGGTAACTTTATCTTTCATTATTTCAAATATTTTAAGGATGGTGTTGAATATCCTGCCCACGCACTTCAAAGGAAACAGTTATTTTGGTTTCTGTTTATCAGGTCTTGATTTCTGTTTACCAAATAATCATAATCTAATGTATATTTTATGTTTTAATTTTTGTTTCTAGATTATTTCAGTAATTATGAAGAAAACTTGGATATTTACACATTAAAAAGCAGATTTTAGTGGGGGGTTTTACATCAATAATGGTAATGAAGTAAGTTTTTTTTTATTTCAAGTTGTTAAATTTTTATTTTTGTTTATTCTTTACAAATATATAAAGTTTATATATCTATATATCACATAACTTTTTTAAATACATTTAATTTTTATGACTATATTAAACTTTTTAATGTGTTACCAACTTACAAGATAGGATGCATAAAATATTTAATATTGAAACATTAAAAAATTGTATCACTTTTTATTTCTAAAAATATTCATAATAATAAAAATATTGCATAAAAATAATTTTTTGTAATGTACACTAATAAAAAATTGAATAATCCCATACCTAAAAAATAAATTTGATATCTGGACATTTGAGGAACATTAATGTAACAAAAGATCATGAAAGGAATTGATGAAACACTCTTGGTTAAGGGACTGTTTTATACCTAACTGCTTTGTATGACATGTGAGAACTTATTTTACCTTAGTGACTACAATTCCTTTTAATTTGGATAAGTAAAAAATAAAGAACCTTGACGAGATAATGACCTGGTAGAGTCAGAGAACCTGTCCCAAATTCAGAGTAATTTATAAATTGCTAGATTTAAAATGAAGATATGCAAAATAGAAAATCTGAATAAATGCAGAAATAAGATGGGTTAAATCAGGGGTCCCCAACCCTATGCCCATGGGCACCATGGCGCCCGCAGACCATTTTACATGTGCCCACCACTATCCAAACACGATAAAAAATTATTTATCTGATACAAATAAATTTAATTTTTAAAATTTCTTATTATTGTATTATATTGTAATCAAATTGTAAGGCATACTATACTTTTATAGCATAAAAATATAAACATTAATTATATATTAAAATTTTATTTTTGAAATAAATATTTTTTTTGTACATTATGTGTATTATTAACAATATACAACTATAAATTTACATTGAAAAAATAAATGGTGCCCGCCCCCTGGTTGAGAAAATAATAAATGGTGCCCACCAACTGGCCGGTATTATAGAATGTGCTCTTAAGTGCAAAAAGGTTGGGGACCCCTGGGTTAAATCATGTAAATAAAAAATAATCAGTTTCTTTTTCAGAACCATCACGTGTAACTAATATCTGAGCTAACAGTGTAAATAAATTTTACTAAAGACCAAAATAGCATAAAATTAATGTTCAAAAAATAACATGCAAACTAGCTAAAAATTGTTACTATTGAAAGAACAGCATAAATATCTAATGACAGTAAAAGCTAGAATAATAAAATCTTTAATCACAGCATATCATAAAAATGTGACTACAGACTAAATACCCTGTGAATGTATATATATATTTTAAATGAATACATTCATAGTGCTGATAATTAAAAATAAGGAGATGAAAATAACTACATAAATAAAATACGGATACTGAAAGAAAAAACAGGACAATGTATAATAAGTAACTGATGATGTAACAATTAAAATAAAAACTTTTTAGTGTTGCAGAAGAAATGAATTGAAAACTTTTATATATATATAAAAATAACTTGATGTATACATTGTACATAATTACGAATTTAGAAAAGAAGTAAATTTATATAGCAATTCAATTCTAATATAGATATATATTAAAACTATGTACAGAGCTCACAAAACAAACTTTTAGCAAGCTTAGTAGAATACCCCCAACCTCAGACCGGTTTCTGCTACTGGCATCCTCAGTGAGGTGCTAGGATATTCAATTATTAGATTAAAAATACTACAACAAGCCCAGTATTTTATCTAATGTATAACTATTAAGTAGAAACACTGAAATTTTCAGACATCCATATGTCTTTCAATCCAGCTATCTAACTTAAATAGCCATATGGGACTGAGAATGCCAGTAGCAGAAACTGGTCTGAGTTAGGGATATTCTACTAAGCTTGTTAAGAATTTGGGTTGTCGTCGAATAGCTACTATATCCCACTCGATGGCGCAGTTTTCACGCTTAAACTATAAAATATGATCATTCCCGGCCCGTTAATTATAATCATTTTGATGCGTTTTTTGGGTTCCGTTTTTTGTAATGCGAAAATAAAAACAAAAGAAAATCGTCTTTTTTTAATATTATTTAATTTTAAATATTATTTTTTATTAATGTATACAAATTAAATGATAATAATAAATGTAAAATAAAATAAACAAATTACAATTTGATTCGTCTTTTTTAGTTTGCTTTTTATTAGAAAAATAAATTTTCTATTGGAGATTTTTTTACTGGGGTTATGACTTTTTTTTTTTGTTGTTTACCGCTATTTTTTATTTCAAATAGAATGACAACTAAAAGTAAAAGTTGTTATGGTTAGGTTTAGGGTTAGTTTTAGGGTTAGGTTTACGGTTAGTGTTCTGTTGTTTGTAATGCTAAAATAAAAAATATCAAAATCGTATTTTTGTAAATATTTTCTTTTACTAACATCTATAAAATAAATGATAACAACAAACATAAACTATATTCAACAAAGTATAACAGTAGTCGGAGAAAAGAAATAAACTAAAACATTTTTAAACAATGATAAATATATATATATATAAAATGTTTATAATATATGCTTTTTATGACATTTAAAAAAAAACAGTGTACAATTGTACTTTTCTTACAGGATAGTTTTGTGTTAACGCTCTTTTTTATTTCAAAAATATACACACGGTACAATCTTCTTTGTCTCGTGGAATGTTACGAACAGTACGTTACTTGACTCGTTACCTAATTCCAACTCACTTTATACATATATCTCGTCAACATTTACTACTTAAAACTTCAATACACTACGGTGTAAAAAGTCTGTTAATTATTACTTTACAAAATCTGAACATTTCAATACTTTAAAATAAAATAAAAAACAATGAAAACAACATTTTCATCCAATTCAAAAAAACACACCCTCTCCCCAAGCCGTAACCATTTTATAAACTGTGCGAATTCGGAAAATGTATTTGCTGCGTAAAACATACATGCGGTACTGCGATGCGACATAGCGGCCTGGAATCTGTAGCTCAACAAAAAAGTTGTATTATAGAAAATGCGGGGTTGAACGAGTCGGCTGCGGAAACGGCATTTTTATGTGTTTTAGCGCAAAAATGGTGCCATCCAGTGGTATTTGGGGGCTCTTCGATGAGTACCAGAATTTGTTTTGTGAGCTCTATATATAGCATTCATAAACACGAGCTTATTAAATTAAGACATGTGACATCTGATTTGATTTTTTTGTAAATATATATTGAACTATGTTAAATTTAAAGTTTATATATATATAGTAATGAATAAATACTTTCATACCTAACTTTGCTAGAAGTCACCACTATATAGCAATTTACCTCTTTCCTATAACAAATTGTAATTTAATATAGTAATCTTATGAAAAAATATCAAAGGAAGAAGTTAAATTTACCAGTAAAGTCACAATTACACACAAATGTTGGGAAGTTATGAATTATAAAATGAAATTCTTCCAACTAATAATAAATCTTGAAGTAAAAAGACAAATTTATGCAGCATGAATTACTTTTGGATACCTATTAATTTGGCATATCAATATTTTATAATTCAAGTAATAGTCAATAATAAAAGAAACAAAATAATTTATTTAAAAAATAAAATAAAAATAATGTTATTGTAATAGCTACCAATATTTAAATTTATTTATCAAAATCAACAAATGCATGTATGATCAACAATGTGAGACATTGCCAAACTAAACTGAGGACTATAAGACTACTCAATGGGTAAAATACCTGTTATAAATAAGATTAACTCCCTACTATAATATTCTACGTAACAGCATAGAAACAATAACTATTCTTAAAACTTCATAAATATGTACATGCTTAAGAAAATATTTACTATAAAAATGAAGTCATTATAAAAATGAAGCCATAAGAAATTTATAACTGGAACTAACCAAATTATTTATCAAACTACACAACAAATAACAATGGGCACTATTCCTTCTAGGTTATTTGGGAACATCAAACTCTCCAAGAATGGGGAGCCATTACACCTAATGATTGTTTTGTGGGTGCCTATTATTATAAGGCTGCTGCCATGAGAAATAAATGGCTGTTTGACTGGCTTGGCTTTGATAGATACACCATTAGATCATTCTTTGAATGTGTTGACCATATTAAGAATGCACAGCTTGACCAACACCATCACTCAATATACTGGCCTGTATGACTCAATCCCTCATGTGGCATCCATTAAAGTCTCCCCCAAAATTGACTTCAATTATTTAACATGAATCCAGGAGGACATTGTTATTGTTTTCAAAAATACAACTATAAAATGGAAAATGACTGGCCCATGGAACTTCCCATCAGCAGTTTATATCAAATACCTTCCTCAATATGGACAAAGAAAGAATTATACTTGTGCATCAAGCCTCCCACACTTTGTTGATCTATCTTTGTTATGTGGATGATATTTTCATCTGCACCCCTGATTCTGTAACCTTCCAAATTCAGCAAGAACTGTCTTACCATACCTTTTTATGCTTAACTTGAGAAAATAAGGACTGGTTATCAAGCCAAGTCACATACTCCACATTCTCATAAATTTGCTGGGCTTAAGGCCTTCTTGCAATGAAACCAGCACTTATTCAAGTATAAATCAGAGAGGAAAGGCAATGTCAGCACCTATCTTTCAGAACTTCATGATGTTGGATACAAGGATTTATTGCTCCAGCAAACTGTCAGGCATTTTTATAATAAAAATACATTATCCCCTTACTGTGGTTAATACAAAACTTTGAATCTTCATCCCCTGTACACCTCCTATAACCCCTTGCACAACCAAAATTGTTAAGTCTACACATCAAATAGCTCTGCACACTGCACCCTCCCTCCATCACCTTCTTAACAATTCTAAGGTTGTCTTGCCTTCCATTCTTCATTCCCAAATCATTTACAAGATCAAATGCAATGATCCTGCCTGTTCTGTCATCTATTATGGTGAATCTCAGGCAAACTTATCTACACACATAGTTCAACATGTCTGATACAAACACAGAAACACTATATTTTTTGAACATTTCTCTGCAACTGGCCATTCTTTTGTTCCCACTTCTGTTGATATTGTCTGAACCAAGAACAATAACACAAAGTGAAAGATTAAGAAAGTATGGTATACATCAAGTGACAAGCATGCCATCAATAGGAAGGAATCTTGCATTTCCATTTTTGAAGAAGTGGCCTATTTACAATACATAGTATTCATATGTAAATTTATGTAAACTAACACAAATCATCTATATATACACTCACTCTCTCTTTACAGTCATTGCTACATCTATGACTTGTATTACTTGAAAGCTAACTAAGTCTAGTTGTTTAAAATTAGTTTTTGTTAAAGCTTTTTTCTGTATGTGCATTTATATGCATTTACATTAATCTAAATAAAGCTCTTATTATCATTACAATATCTCAATTGTTAATACATACAGCACAGGCCAAATCCAACATATATAAAATAAATATTTATTGCCATTTAAACAATCATAAATATAAAATTATAAATATCATTAAATAACACAGATTATATATTTCATAATCTGTATTGAAATATATGTCTATAAAATAAAATAAAGTATCATTTATCACATCTGTATTATTTTTAAACATTACATTTAAAACGTTTTGAAAATATTAACTTGCATATAGCTTTTATAAATACACATAGTGATCGATACAATATCTAAGAATTGATGAATTATAAATGATATATTAGCATAAAATTATTTATACAAAAAAAAAATTATTATACATTAATCAAAATATTTAATAAAAATTTATAAATTGCTTTGTCACTTTAAATTATTTACCAACAGAGAAATTTAATGTTCTTCAAATTTAAAGATATAGCAGACAATCACTTTCTTCATTATGGTGCTTCATTTGAAATAATAGATAGGCCTAAATGAAGTTATAGAAAATCATGACTTTTGCAGTATTTGATGGTTATAAAGTAATCCTATTTATGGTAAATGGGAATATGAAGAAGTAGATCACCCATTTGAATTTTGTTTTCCAAATGCTTCAGATGAAAACTATTTATTTACAAATTCATCTTGGGAGTTTAAAATTCAATGTTTTCTTCTAAATTCAACAGCGCAATAATTCTGTTCACATGATCAAATAGTTTTTTTTATAAGAAATCCCTTTTGGTTACTTGCCAATGGAACAGTAAATAAATCTATTGTCTATTTAAAAGAATTTAAAACAAATAATTGTCAGTTGTTACAATTTCTATTTTAAATTCAACAATTGGCTTTCTTTTAAATCATAGTTTAACAAAATAAACTTTTATAAATTAAGAATGCATAATATTTTTAAATAATAATAATGAAATATCTTAAACTGATTGAGGTCACACTTCTAAATTAATAAAATATATGTTCTATACATGTACTGCCCAGTGAAATGCTTTTATTTATTAGTTGTTTTTTTTTAAATTATCGTTAATGTGTAAAGCGTGATAATATAAAAGCACTCTGAAATATTTAAAAAATACAGGAATATTTTTTAAGACTTTGACATATCCAGTGTTTGAGGCCTGATAAATTTTACTTATTGATTTTAATAAGTTATATCTATTATATATATAATTTCCATGACTGAGCTTACATACATGGCTTTTATGTGCATAATATTTTTTATTATATATTCTAGAATGTATAAAAGTTTAAAATAATATATTTAATAATAATAATAATTGTAAAAATTAAAATTTTATTATGATTTCTTATTTTAAAATAAAGTTAACTTTATTAAAATAGTCAAGCGTTGTTAGCCGAGAGGTCATCGCAACCACCTTGCAAGCAAGTAGTTGTTTGCAGACTGTTGTGGGTTCGCGTCCCGGCCGATGCTATGTCATATGGGAAAAAAAAACCTTTATTAAAATAATGTTGCTATGGGAATCAACTGAAAACTCTTGGATCGTTTGCTTTACACAAAAGGGGCACTTATAAAAGAGAAGTCAAAAAAATTGTAATGATTGTTTAAGTTGATGATGCAATCTCTGGGGTAAAACTTCAGAATGCCTTACCGTCATCTTTCTAGTGGTATAGCTGACTATGGAACTGTAAACAAAGAAATGCCTTGCTGATCTATTAATTACTATCTAAAGCTGAAAATATGTGACACTTGCTAGATGAAGTTTTGCCCTCTAATAAATTATCAAAAGGGAAATATTATTCTATGAATTAATTTATAAATCTACATAATTTCAATGCTCTTAATAACAGGAAAAACTACATGAATTAAACTACTATTGAAACAAACTAAGAGAAATTAAGATATAATAAAAATGTTTTCAGATATATAAAATAATGATTTAATGGCCACATATGTACATTAACAAAGTAATAAAATATGAGCTCCTAGAAATATCAATAGTTAATTAGATGAATTTACTATAAACTTTTTCTTGATGAATTATTATAAATCCACAAAAAATTTCCTATCTTGCATGCTCTTCATACAGTCTTAGAAGTAAATACAAATTGTTTATATTATTCTCATTTTGTTGGTAATTAATATTATTGTTACTGTTAATAATGTTGTTGCTTGTTTATTTCTCATCCGAATTCCAAGCAGATTATTTTATTTTGTCATTTGATCATATATTAATGTGGACGGATAACAATCAAAAAACATGATTGAATTTGCATAAACTTATTTTGTGTGTGTATGTTGTCTGATTGTTATCTATGACTATATAAATTAATAAATTAAGAATAAAATTTGTAGTCATTTCACTATGTGCACGGTCCCCTATTACATGTTTTTAATTCCCTTAGTCTAAAAATTGTTCGCGCGAATACTGTGTTTTTTATTACTTTTTTTTTTACTAATTATTATTTGTCAATAGGGCGATTACCATTACATTTGGGGGCTTGTCCGGGATTATTTCAATAAAAAAAAAACCCGGGATTGAACCCAGTTTACTTTTAAAATATTTTTTTCATTAGTTTTTAAAAAAAAAATAAACTAGTCATTTGAAATATAGAATATAAAACACTTGATCAGATGAGAAATATGATAATTTAGTTATAAACAAAAAAATAAAAATCAATCAATAAACTCATAAGTGTTTTTCAACAGCAATGGTGAGAGAAATAGGCTGGTAGAATTAATAGTATGCAAATAAATATAATAAAGCTTTTAAATTAAAATATATTGTTGTGATAGAAAGGCTACAAGGTGGAAAGAGGAGTGGGCATTCTAGTTGTCAAATAAAGAAAAGAATAAAAATATTAGAGTTTTTATATATGCGTGTGTCTGTGTGTGTTTTTAAAATTGTTACAGAAAAGTTTGTAGATAATTTTAATATAAATTGTTATATATGATTACCTGAGCTAAAGCAAAAATGGAATCGCAGAGAAATGAAACTGAGGCTCATAATGAGTTTATGAATATGACAATAAACATGTTTGTAAACATTTTTTTTTTAAAAAAAAAAAAGAGAGAGAGAGAACATGGGGAGCATATTCACAGCATTGAATAAAAAAATTAAAAAACAAAGTGAAGATATGAAAGGCCAAATGGAAGATCTTAAAACACAAAATAAGGAGAACATTGGAAGCATATTCATAGAATTGAAAGGCCAAATGGAAAAACAAAACAAAGGACTTAAAAAGCCATATTGAGAGTGATACAAAAGAAACAAAAACACATAGAGCAACTTAATGAGAAATAAATAGATTAGAAAATCATTTTATAGGATTATAAAGTAAGGTTAATGAAATAAGTTTTGAAGTTCAAAATAATAAAAATATTGTGGTAGCTAAGCAAATACAATTTTAGAACCAACACAGATAGATATATCTAAGATACATAAAACAAATAAAGCTAATGATAAATACTGGACTGCATTAGTTTAAAATGTTCAGTATATTGATAGTATAAATAACTTTAGACTTAATATAGAGCCTTGAAGGGTGATGCTTGCATTATAGTTGACTGTGTATCTGAAAGCACACATAGTAAAGCTAAAAGTGAAGAAATGTCTGATTTGGAAAGTGAATTAGGTTACTGAAGTATAAAAGAAATAGATGATCAAAAAGATCACTTTAATAAAGTTAAATATAAAAATATTTTGCTTAGTAGGATTATAAAAGAAAAAGTATCAGGAAACTATCGAGATTAAAAATTAAAGAACCAGAGTTAAGGCAAGTAATTAAGCTAGGAAAATTGTGCAAGAAATTATTAAGTTCAAGGGCTCATTACGTAAGGATGAGAGCAAAAAGTAGAGCTAGAAAGCACAAAATAAAAAGTTCATTTTTTCTAAAAGTGAATCAGAGTTACCATATGGTAACTAAAAGATATTTTAGGTTATTCCAAATGAGAGCCTCTATATTAATATAAAAAAAAAGTATTTAAACAAAGGCAAAGTTTAATCCTTCTATGAATGAGGATGGCCTTTACATTGATGACTCTGGACTTATTAATAGGTACATGTTATAGGAAAATAGACAAATAATTATGCTGTACAGATTGTAAAGGTCTATACTACTGAACAGCAAAGAAATTGACTAATTTTTAAAATGAATTGTGGAGCTCAAATGCTAAAAACAATAGTTGACAAAGAAATTATGCTAAATGAATTAATTATAACAGTGTTATTTGCTAAAGCATATAAAAAAACTATATTTTGAAACTAAAATTAATTTCATGGGTTTATTGATAAGTTGACCATGTTGCTTTCTGTATTGATGATGAATAGAGAGTTGTTCATTGCTTTGAGATTGGCATAAAATTCATATGTAAGTAAAGTAATAATTAATGCATTGTATATATATATGCAGCAGTAGTATTTTCTAACTCTACAAGATCTACAAAAGTCAAATGTGGCTGGTAAGTTCAATTTTTAAGTAAATTACCAAAACACTTTGTTTAGATAGAATTGTTGATTTATCTGTTATAATACAAATTTTTTATTTGTTTTCTATTATTTTAGAAAATATTTCTAATTTTATTTCTTTGAAAATATATTCCACTATTATTGTTGTTGTAAACCTTGATTGTTAAAAAAGGCAAAACTCTCCATACAGTAGTGCCACTCAGTGCAAGCTAGATAGATAATCAGTGGATGCCAGAAGGTTGTGTATAAAATTCCTATCTAGTGCCTACTCATCCAATATCCCCAGACTAGTTTCTAGTTTGTGGCTTTCGTCTGTGAGGAGCTTTGGATCTGAGAGCACTGCGCCTAGATCTTAGGATCTAATGCAACTCTCCAACCGCCATGTTTTATCTCTACTTAACTCAAAACTATGAGTCTAAAATTGAAAACATTAATATTTTCAATCCAAGCTCATTAGTTTATATAGTCATATAGGACTGGCCTCAGTTCAGTCCCCATACATTTTGGTGTCTTTGGTTTTTTAATAACCATAACCATCTCTATCCTATTAGGCAGGAATGATATTAAATCATTAACCCTTTAACCACTAATTATATTATTGGTGGTATGAGGTAAAAATCAAATCTTTTAATTGGCCAACTCACAAACTGAAGACAAAGTCTATTGTTAAAACATATTCGCCTATAATATTAAATTCAACTCAGATACGTTTATAAAAAGTATATTACTAATTTTTCAGGTTATGAAAGAGAACGAAAGTTCTTTCAAAAATAAATTGCTATTTCTTTATTATAAAATATATTCAATTTCGGCAAATATAAAGCGAATGTCTAAACAAAAAAGTGCTGACGCAAACGCTTTTTTTCAATTTTATGTTATGGAAAAGTAAAGATTTCTTTTTGCTAAATCTTAAATATTTTTACTAAAATCTTCAATATTTTTCGAAAATAATTTTGTTTTTTTAGTATATTTTTTAAAAAACTATTTTAATTTCTCATTTTATATTTTTTTAATACTTAAATTACATTCGAAATGAAAATCTCAGCATTTTTCTTTATTTTCTTTGATCAGGCGGTTTCTTTGTTCTTTCCAGCCAATCAGAATGTCTTTTTCGGCTGAGAGCTGGCTGACAGCCAATCACCGACAAGGTTCTTCTTTGTTTAGTTTTAAATGCGGTTTTTTTGATTTTTTACTTGTAAAATAATTCGGAAGAGGGCACCATCTTACAAAACTTTTAAAAACCTAATCAATAACTGTCAAACGAATATTCTATCATTAAAACTAGCAGAATTAGAGTGACGTCAGATGTCGACGAGATGCCTCGTAAGAGGCGGTTAAAGAATTAAACATCATATGATCATTATTTCTTATGCTTGCTCATAACTGTTATTAAAACAGGCAAAACTCTCCATACAGTAGTGCCACTCAGTGCAAGCCAGAGTAATTATAGGATGCCAAAAGACTTGTGCATAAAATCCTTATCTAGTGCCTATACATCCAAAAAAAATGATGATTATGTGAAATCTTGATTGTAATGATATTTCCAAATCAAGACCATTTTTTATTTGAAATTCTATAAAATCTGACAAATTAGGTATTGGATGATTATTTTTTGCTAAATTATAAACAGTGTTAATATTTTTGATGTTATTAAAACATTTTTTTAATTTAATTTATCAATAATTTTGGCAATATTTATTTTTTATATTCATTATCAAGATTTATGATTTTATTATGCAAAATTGATTCATTATGGATACCAATTTTTTACATAAAGATGCAGATCTTGTATTTTTCGATGTTCCATTTGGTTCTACTTTTGTTTCTAATTCTTTCAATAAATGGCAATGTTTGTCAGATTCAACTCTCAAATTTTTATATTTCAAACAAGCAGAACATCCTAATTTACCATTTTTAATTTCTAGCCAAGTATATTGAGTTTTCAAATAATTTTCCTGTTTGCTATTCCAGCAATCAGGCAATATAATTTCTTTTTCGATTTCATCTTATGATTTTTGTAAAATATGAATATCAGTGTCATCAAATTGTAATAATTCGGATATAGCATTGGTACTTTCATTGATAAATTGTTTTGTGGAAGTGTTTGTATCAAAATCAATTTTGTTTTTTTTTCTATCTTTTCCAAAAAATTACAACAAATCCGATTGTCTTTTCATGTCTGTTAAAAATAATTAATAATATATATTTTAAAAATTAAGTAATAAAAATATATTATTAAAAATTGTATTTCTAAACAATATGTTATTTAAATGTTTAATAAATTTTTGTACATCACTAAACAGTTCAACTCCAAATATATGAGAAGTTTCTCACAAATTATCTCACATTATAGAATATACAATTTTAAAACATTTTAAAATAGAATATTGTTGCCGTAATAATAATGACAAGTTAATACATTCTGTACTAACTTTATTTCCTTTTATTTTCATAAAAAGCAATAATATTTAATAGGGTAATTATATTTATATATCGTACATCTCTTTGTTCTTAGTTGTTCTTATATTTTGTAAGTTGTAAATTTTGTTTAACCTCAATATTTATAGCCTGTTATTCCACAATTTGATGTTTTAATTTATTTAACCTATAAATAGAAATATGTAATACTATTACAACTTGATGAATAAAAACTCATTACACTAGAACTTTTACAACATGAATTTTCTCCAAAAACTCTAAATCCATTGTCCATCATATGGAAGTTAACCCTTTCTTTTTAACCATGCACTCAATTAACAATCCACATACTCAAATACTGGTACCTAAATTGATATTTCTTAAGATAATTGTTTACAATTGACAAAACTTTAGTAAATCTATATTATACATGATTTAAGTTCCAAAGTACATATTTTGTATCAATAGATGAATACAACCGTGGGAACAGTGGAACGCAACCACATTAAAAATGTAGAACAATTATTAAAAGTCAACTATAATTTAAAATTATAAATAAATATAAATAATATTATTGCATATTATTTGTCATATTCTGTGATTTTTTATTTATATTTTTATAAAAATACAAGTTTTTATAAATGCATAATCAAATTTTTAACAATGGGCTTATAAATTTTTAAAAAATTTAACAATGGGCTCACGTGAGCTCACTGCTAACTCACCACTGATTATATAAATAATATATTTTATTTTATTTTCCTTTTTCTATGTATTGATTTCTAATTTTACATATACCATTTACAACTTTCTTAAACACTTGTAAAGAGCTCTGTTGATGACTGCAGGATAGTCAAAACTGTTGAATAAAGTTTTGATATAAAAAATAGTTTGTTAAAGTGTTTAAGAAAGTTGTAAATGGCAATGATTATATACTATATAAATATATACACTCATATTTTTTTAATAAAAAGTCAATAATGTTTTAAGTTATAATATCTAAATTAGACTTAAAACTAATAGCCAAATTCTATTTTGTATGTAGCATTTCAGTAAATAATCATTAAATTATTCTAATCAATTTTTAAATAGGATTCCATTGTATAATTTTTATGTACTTGTGGGGGGTTTTTTAACCTGCTTTTGAAAAAAAAATAGATAAATTGTTTACATTTTATTTTTATTTTTAGTTAATCAGACCATTTACCAAAACTATTATTTGAGGATTAAAATGCAATAAAATTTTCTAATTTTCTTTATCATATTTTAAAGCTAAGAACTAAGCAGTTTTTTTTTTTTATAATAATGTAAATTTTTATTAAGTAATGTTCAAAATGACTGACAATATCTTTCGTTAATTGATCAATAAATCGAAAAGTATAAAGTAAGTAAAACGATTTGAGTCATATTATCATCCCTATTTCCTCAAATGTTATTATTTAATGATTCCAATACGATTTTTTAAATATTCTCTCATAAAAATAAAAAATAAAAATAGAGATGTCAGAGACTATTCAAAATTACTTTCTAAGTGATTTATCAAATGACAATTTGTTAAAAAAACAAATCTGTATCAATAAAAATATTAGATCTAATAAAAAGAAAAGAATAAATAAATTAAAAATCAATATATTGTAATGGGACATTGAATGGTGCGCCAGCATTCCCTCTTAGACCATCATTTTATTTAACAATATACAAAAATTAACTGGTGAAAAAACAAATTTATTTACAAACCAAATGAATAGCCTCTATTACTCCATAAAAGCATTATCACTCAGTCCTCTAAATAGACTGCCTTCACTAATAAACTAATCCTTTACAAATCAAGTCTCTAAGCTTATAATTAAAATTCTAAAACAATACTTTAGAACCAAATAGTTTAGATTTTAAAGACCAGGCAATCACACATATATCAAATGAATATACAAACAGAGTACACAATAGAAAATAAATAGCTCAGATGTCTAAGTTAAACTACAATATATAATAAAATCAAAATGAAATGATATTGTCATGTAATTTTCTTTAACAGTTTGGCTATACTCCATTGTACCAATTTAGATTCCATTCCACTGAAAATAAAGATGTCTGACTTAACAAGCTTTGCAGCTGTACACTAAAATAGATACATAAAAGAAAAGAAATAAAGCCCTTTAAAGACTCAATTTATTAGCAAAATTTGTAAAAATTACAAGCTATTTATTTTTTTTCATTCTTATTTATATCACTAAGAGTAACAGTTTATTTTCCTCTCAAATATGTTGTTTTCTCTCTCTCTTCTTAATGTATCTTTATTTCGAATGCTAGAGTAAATAGAATTTATAATTAATTTCTTATTCAATTATTAGTATTTAATATTTATTATAATTTGTATATATATATGTTTATCGACTGATTGATATTTTGCCAATCTTTATTTGTTTTACTTAAGCTGGAGTTAAATAATAATAATTATATGCTTGCTTTATATTCGATGTAAGCATGCTAGAGCTCACAAGTTAAATTCAATCTAGTTAAATAAATTTTCTCGGATATGAATACATACTTAAAAATAAATGTATTAAATTCATCCCTGAGTATCATATAAAGAGTGTAAATACAGTAAATATTTTTTTCTTTTATTATATTCATATTATTTTAAATCTAGTTATCTATTTCTCTTTCTCTCTTATTCCAAACATAGTTAAATATAACTACTATATGCACTCACTGAAACAGTAAGATTCGTATTCGAATCTTAAGTTTCACCTTTTTCTGTCGTCTCTCACTGACCGATCTATCCCGCCCAAATTTAAACTTTTTGGTATCGAATTGTGTGTGTAGCAATATTAAAAATGTATAAATATATGTAGAATTCAGCATAAACACGCACACATTTCGATCTCAAATTAAAGGCAATAAATAGGGATAAAATAATATAATTTAGATTTCTGTTAGTTATATAATTTTGTATAATTTTAATCATTTATTTTGGATTATAAAGTTCGTATTTATTGCTTTGTTTAAATTTCGTTTAATAATAATTCTAAAAAAATCTGATGTAATATTTAATTAAAAGTTAAAATAATCTTATGTTTGCTTTTTGTCTTTGAAATTTAAAAGCATCGGTCAGTGATAGATAATAGATTAATTAAAGAAAAATTCCCCAAAATGTAATTAGTAAATGTAAAATGTAAACAATAGAATGGCAGCTTTCTTTAATTAAAAACCAACAAAATGCATTGATTATCCTCAGGGCAGATTAAGTAGAACCTAAAAATATCTTAACAAAGATGTGAGAGATCAAGATAAGAAAAGAGGCCATCTTAGACTTGCTGGAGACATTCATGTCAACTTTAGCTTTGCTCTCGATCACTGAGTCTCCAAAAATATAAAAATAATTTGTTCCTGCCAAGGTATGACCGAGTAAAGCACCTAGATTATTCTCCATCGGGAGATGGCCTATCGGATGCCGAACTTTCCATTGCCCGTCATAAATTCACCATGAAGATCTGCTGCCTGAAATAAATGAGAAAGCTGCTGCTGCTGTGAAAGTAAATGAAATATCTAAATACCAGAAAGAATTGCCACTCGTGAACTTTTTGCTGCTAAACTAATGGAATCAGAAAACTTCTTATAAAACAGGTACCTGTCTGTGCTCAAAACTCTAGAGTACTCTAATAATATGCTATAGCACTTCTTCATATTACTTATCTAAATTATAAAATGTAAAAACTATCATTTGTATAACTAAAATTGAATAATTAATTTAATCTGTAAATTTCTCTAATAATCTAGCTTATCTCACTCTATCTTTCTTGGGTGCGTATTTCTCAAATCTACATTTTATCTATCGTTATTATTTAATTATTGCATGCTCATAATTGTCTCAATTTTCAAAGTTTAAATCTATGATCACTTGGAACAATGAATGCGTGTCAAATTTTCATTAATATTTGCTCTCATAACTAACTTAACTTTCATATAAATCGACACGCATTCAATGCATCATTTATTGTAATGCAGGGGTCTACTACTTCGCAAATGGCTGACGTATTAGTTATAATAATTCCCAATTTATATATGTTTTGTATTTATTAAATCATCATGAATAATTCCAGAAAATTACATTTCTTTGAGAGTCGCCAGAGTTCTTTAGTAAATGTTGATAATGTAGGGCCGAGTCAGAAGTCTATTTAAATCTCATCATAATCGTTTATACAGTATACATGTGTTACATTTTAGAGATGTAATGACCCATTCCGCTGTGAAATTTCTGGATTCTTCAGGGTTGAAATTAACCCCAGTCGTCCTACACAAGCGGGCATAATGGGTGCTCCCGTAGGATTTGACAATGTCATGCAGCCAGCCGGCAAATTGCGACACATACCACTTGTCCCTGGTTATGCTTAGGTGACACCTTACTTCATCGGGCCGAGGCAGAGACCAGCCCGACAGTCTTATAAACTCATTCGCGGCATTGCAGTTTCAATATACTGCCATTCCATATCGCCTTTCTAAAGTGTACCACGTGTTCCTTTACTTAATTTTATTATTCTATATATCACTCCGCCTCTGCATTACCTTCGTAATTCACTCTCAAATAAATGTTTGCCCTTAGTCATAAAATAAATATTTTAATTAAATAAATATATGTCTGCCATTACTCTTATAACCCATACTTTAGACTCTTGCATTGCAAAGGTATAAATCCATCCAGGCATGCATTAGAAATACTTACTTGAGAATTTTAGGTAGCTAGATTATGCCTTCAAATAAATGAATTCCTTTTGTAAACAAATAAATAAATGTATTCTTTAAAATATAATCATGTCGCAAATCCTGCTACTGAAGCTTTTAATCCATAAAATATTGTTAGTAAATGATCTTATTAAAATGTGTTAATAAATAATTTTAAACTATACGTCTGCAGTTACGTTTCATTTATACGATACCCATTCTATATAATATTTTATCAATTATATAAATACGAATGTTAACTAATATTGGTTTGATTATTGGTTAAGTCGAAAATAAAATCATGAATCTCTTGCATATTCCTGACCACTGTGCCTAAAGAAATATTTACAAATGTCGCAGCAGATGCATTGTTTCGTGGATTGTATTGTGGAACTGACAAACTATGTTCGAACTCCGTACCATGGGTGGCTTCGCTACCTCGATGGTGCTGCTGTTCTGTGCGGTGGTCGACTTCTGCATTATGTTTTACGAGTCATACGTTTTCTGACTGTTACAACACACACATGCGATAATGCATTGCCATTTTTTTTGAGCTAGTGGTAGGTAAATGGAGAGATTAACATCTAAGAAGCTAGAGAAAAATTTGAACCTGATCTGTAGTTGTTTTCCATTTTAGAGGTGGTGCATAATCTGTAGTGTGACAGATGCTTTAAATAAATAAATAATGTATAAGTAGTAAGATATATAACCTCTCTATACTTAGATATGTTTGATGGATATGATAGTCAGGAAATATAGATGGATACCCAGTCTAACTATCATTAGTTAGCATACTCGGTCTACAGACAGTAAATATAGTTATTCCTGACACCCATTAACCCAAGGTTTAAATCCTCATACATTCTTATATAGAATTGTATAAATCTAAAAAATGGAGTGAAAATCATGACCTGTAAATTTTATTTGGTACTCAAAATGGGACTTGAATAAGCTTATTTATCACTTACCAGTTTTATTTGTTGCCCTTAAATGTGGGACTTTCATAAATATGCCTCAATAAAAATTTGATGCCAAAGATAAATCAACTCGATATACACTAGATGTGAAAAGCCAGTATATATTCATTTGGTGTTAAAATGTGTGTGTCCAATATATATATATTGTAACAAACGGGGTTCGAATACAAGCGTATGTAATATATTACTAATTGCGAGTGTTAATGTTGAGCGACTATATACGAAAAGATATATATGTAAATAGTCATTCGAACCCTGTTACAAAGAGTGTGAATGTTAGGTGGGTATGCTTATATAAATATATTTGTATATGTGAGTATAAAATGTGTGTATGTATTAACGGTGATGGTTACAAGCAATTATATACGGAGCTGTATAAGTTGTAATTGATTATTCGTATATATTTTATCGGTTAAAAATTTTTCTTTAAGTCTGGTTAATAATGTTGTCGGTAACACGTGTTTCTTTTGCTAATTAATCTTTGAACATATAAAGATAGAAATAAATCAGTTGCTGTAGGCGGTTTAGTAATAACTGGCGTCAAGAAGTCTGAAAACGGGTCAGGTGGGTATCTTTGGAAAACAATAGAAGAACGGGACAGTGGCGTAGGGATATTGGAAGAAAATTTTACAAAGTTAAAGAGTGAAAACAAAAGAACTTTTTGTGGGCTCGAGAGAGAAGATAAAAAAAAGAAAAGAAAAGAAAACGCGGCTTGGACTACGGAGTGTGTGGACGTATAAAATTTTCTTAAGAAGTTTATTAGTATTTCTCACCCAAAATGTCGGGGTAATTCAATAGTGCTAGTTTCGTTAACCGATCCAGTGGACAGTTGTCGTGGAACCCATCTGAAGTGGACCTACGAATTTCGCTATACAAAAGAGTTCTTGTTCATCAAGTGTAAGGGCTACCAAAGATCCAGGAAATGGGACCCTTTCATAAAGTGAGTGAATCATCTACTCCACCTCCGGAATAAGCTATTCGATATACCACATTGGAAATCCTTGCCACCCAGTTATATCAACTAGACCAGTATTCGTGGAGAATTATAAATGCGGACTGGTCTTTGACCGTGTGAACGGTCGACGGTACTTAAGGTAATTGATGTTTACACTAAATATATGTTCAATGAATGCGTCTTGGTAAAGAAACTAGTGTTACCTCAATATTAATTCCTATAATAAATTTCTTTTAAATTAAATAAAATAACGACTTTAAATAAACAGCTCTGATGTATAATTGCACTATTTTGATGCGTATATGAATTATATATGTGTGTATCAGGGTAAAGGGGCTGTGCGCTTGAATATTGATATTTATAGGCGTGGATAAATGAGATTTCCATTGGTATTAAGTATGGTAATAAATAGAGTAATGGTATGATAACATTCGGGTTGGGTTATTAGGATTTATAATGGATAATTCATCAGACAGAATAGATAGACACATAAGACTTAGTTGGGTAGTGTTTAGCTTTGCTCTCTAGTTTGACTATAGTCCCCAAACCCTGAGATTGAGCTGGTACAGATGCGCTACCATAAATAGAGGTATATATATATACCTGAACCCTTATGATTACATTTTCTGATGAGAGATAATTCTTATCCATGTGTAAGATTGGCACGTTAGATGGAATCAGACCATGCCTCACAAATATCCTCACTTTAAGCCACGGGTAGAAGCGCATACAAATGGCTTATATAAA
>JAQFVV010001879.1:0-43132 GCA_028023455.1 Epiperipatus broadwayi | reverse complement strand
AAGCTACATTTACAGGTACACTACTAAAGGCGAAACATTATCAAAACTTAATAAAATATTATTTTTAGCCAATTTAATATCACTGATAAGCTCAAAAAATGATTCATATCTTTAACATATGATATAATTTCTCTTAAATGTGGCTGTAAAAAAGAAGTCAGAAAAGAAGCCAGTGTCATTCTTGATCTGATCCGTGATATTAAATTGGCTGAAAATAATATTTTGATTAGTTTTAATATTGTTTTGCTTTTTAGTTTCAAGTTTTAAAAAATATTCAATCACCTAATTTTGCTGTGCTTTTTGATTGAATACTGCTTATTTTACATTTTGTTTTTGATGGGCAGATGTATAAACAAACATGAGGTCCAGTTGTGTGTTCACCAATTTCTCCAGTATTAGTTCTATTTTTATTGAAGATTTGGAAAATAAAATTTTGATTTAAGCAACTAAAAAAACATCTATATGGCTGAGGTATGTTGACGATACTTTTGCAATTTGGCCTCATGGTATGCATGCTCTTGATCAGTTTTAATTTTTTTAAACTCTTTTTTACAACAATATGAAATTTACTATGTAAATAGAAAATAATAACCAATTGTCTTTTAGATATTTTAATTGAAAAAAAGGAGGATGGTTCTTTATCCCATGGTATATATAAGAAACCAACACACACTGGGAGGTTGTACATTTTTCTTCTCATCACCATCCTGATCAGCTATTTTCAGTGGCAAAGACATTGTTAGATAGAATGAAAAGAATTTCTGATGAAAGCCATTTTTTCCAGGACATTTCCGTTACTAATAAAATGCTTCTTGATAATGAATTTTAGCTACAGCATTATTAATGAAGGTTTTTTCATATAAAAAGAAAAAAAGTTTTTTGATACATCAGAAATTAAGATAATTTTTCTATATATAAAAGGAATAACTGATAAAATTGATAATTTTCTAAAGAAAAATAATATTCATACAGTTTATACTGCCTTTAAAAAAATAATAAAATAATTTCCACTTCCTAAAGATAAAATTTGTTTGGAGTGTCATGGTATGTGTGTTCACATACATATATTGAACGGACTAATCATAGAATAAATATTAGAAAGGAAGAACACATTCTGGCATTCAGAGAAAAATCCAATTTATCAACAATTTGTTATCATATAAAATTATTTAATGTTGATATCAATTTTGATAAAACAAATATTTTAGCAAAAAATCAAACAATATGACCAGAAATTGCTAAAAGAAGCTCTAGAGATTTTTAAAAGACCAAAAATCTTGAATGAAAGGTGTGAATTAAATAAAATTAACAACATTTGGAAAAAGCTATTGGAAGACAATCTAATTTTTAAAACTTTTCAACTAATAGATTTTAAATATGAGGAGAAAGTAAAAGATACAAATAACGATTTTAAATATCACACATATTTTTATGATTTGAAAAAGAGGACGCTCTGGGGAAAGTACTTATTTTTATACTGAAACACCAGCGATTTAGCTATTTTATTACACGGATATATCCCAATATGAGGTCATAATTTATTCCTGAAAATATTACAATTAATATATATAAAATACATATTTTGCGGTTCATCTCTATTAAAAAAATGTAAATATTGATATATAGACGTTTCGACTTGATCACACAAATTATCTACAGGGTGATAAAAGATAGAAAGACGATTGTAGAGGCGCTACAATCGCTGTGTTGAAAACAAAAACGTTAAAGTTCCACCAATAGCAAAAATGTTAAATTAAGAATGTTTTTTTTTTTAAATATTTCCAAATAGGAGGAAGTTTGCCCGTATCATCTCTCTTATTGATGCAATCTCTAATTTTGCACTGGTAGAGATTATCAAATCTGGATATGATCCTGGTACTAGACAAATTAATTTTATGACCTGAATCTATAGTATGGAATGAGAGTGCTAATGATGGTGAGTGTTGTTTAGCTGCATTACCATGATCATCTCTCCTAACACTGATGCAACGACGATTACTCATACCTATGTAAGAAGCTTTACAATTTTCATATGAGATTTGATAAACATCATGAGATTCAAAATATGTCTTTTATATATGCAATCCCTGAAATTCTTCGTATCAACATATATATATATATAGAGAGAGAGAGAACGAGAAAAAGTCAACATAACACACATTATTTAGGAAAATATATGAAAGTAGTATGCACCTAAACAATATCAAACAATACCAAAAGAATCTTAATCTGTTTGATGTTAGGATAACCAATTTTTCGGATATATATATAGCTTACGAAGGTTTTAATGGGTTATAGATATAAAAATATATTTTGCGGGTTCGTCCATATAAGATTTTAATTACATAGAAGATTTTAATTAGATATTCGAACATTTCGTAACTTTGGAATATCTAATTAAAATCTTACACAGATGAACCCGCAAAATGTCTTTTATATATATGTGCAGAGGAAGATAAAGTAAAAAAGCTTTTAAATAATGCACTTTATAACAAAGATCTTTCCAACAGCAATTCATAAGAAAACAGATAATAAAAATGAATTCTTACTCAACCATTGCACACTGAAGTAAAGATTGAATAAAGTTTTCTCTTTTGTTATCCTCAAGCTTAGAATACATCAATAATGGCCGATAAGTTAGATTGAATAAAGGAAAAATCATAAATCTAATCGAATCCCAAAAACTGTTTTACCCGACGTACTTTGAACCTAGGTCATATAGATGTGTATAAACATATGAATATTTTCTTTTCATTTTATATACACACAAAATAATGACGCATATTTGTATTTAGAAGAATAGAAGCAGTACAGTCAATCTATATGTAACACTAAATCTTATTGAAAAATTATATATACTTATTTCACACACACATTTACAATTTGACGTTTTAGGAGATATTTTGTTAATAATTATTTAAAGGGCAGATTCGTTGTTTTCAAATATTATTTTGAAACGGCCTACCGAATGTTTAGAATATATTTACTAAAATTAACAAAACTTTTATTATTATTATTATTTTTTAAGTTTCTAAGGTAAAATTTTTATTTATAAAAATTTACTATTTACAATAGTAAGTTCTATTTTTATCTGGATATCGTAAAAATACGTTTGATTTGATAACTCGCCAAAAAGTGCTTATATACATTAGAAATACAATAATTTTTGAGATTTGACAATATTCATTTAAAAATTAGAAAATGAAAGGGGAGATAAAAAGTTGGCAATTATTGATTTTTTTTTTCTATATAAAGATAATTAACGTCTCCAAGATATTATTTCTTTCTTGAAAGAAGAGAGGCATGGTAAAGTTTCTTTTTTTTTCTTTTTGTATTCATACAAATTAACAATACATTTATTCAAGAATAAATCTATTCTGAATTTAAACGCCTACGTTTATGATCATTTTATAGGTGTAGTAAAATCATGTTATCGATTTTAGTAAAAATTACCGAAAATAATATGAGACTGTGTAAAAATGGTTCTGTTTAAAATACAAATTAATAAATAATTATATTAGAAATATATATTAATAATATATATAATATTTCTTTGGTGTATATATATATATGAATTTATATTTAATGCTTTTTGCTTTGGACAATTAAGAAAAGATATTATTACAGTAATATAATTTGTCTTTTATAAAACAATGTCTTTGATTATATTATCAAGTGATTCCCGACTTTATCGTCTTCATATTATTAATTACATTAATAACATTTCTAATCTTTGAAACTTATAAATTATCAGAATTAGATATCAGAAAAATAGGTAAAATATTTAGTATTTTGTTTTTGGAGATTTTTTTTTATAAAAAAAACAAACAAACAAACACAATAACAATGAAAGTCCCAAACGAAATTTATATATATATTATTGTTAGGCATATACTAATAAGAAAATAATGTCAAACCATTAAATCCATTAAAATTTATATTATGATATTTTTGAGATAAATTGACTATTATTTGAATTATTTATATCAAAATGAAAATGTCAATATGTTTCATGCATATATAGTCTATCAACTATATATTTACTTATCTTTATTTTTTTCTGATTATATATTTATATACTTACAACTTTTTTTTAGATACGCCTAATTCTTCTTCTCTTTGTGACCGTATTGGGGTTGTCTCAAGGTAAAGTTCATTTAAAAATTTACATATATAAATTTTCCTTGCAATATTTACATCAATTTATTGTCCCCTGTTATCAGATTTCATTTTGCTAATGCAAAATGGCTAAGTCTAAAAATAGAGGACTATGCTTTGACTGCAGAGAAGTTTGTTTCGCAATGATATATTATTACAAATATTGTATTAATTAGTATTTGTCATGCCAATACATGTCTTATTTTTGCATATTATATTTAATTGAGATTGAATGCAAATATCAAAGTTACTGAAACAATACAAAAGTTAATCGGTATGATCAGTTTCTCAGAGGCCGAATGATGTGTGTGCACAAATAAAAAAAATGTGCACTATATTTCTATTTAATTGACTGAACTGAAAATTTTATTTTATTCACTTCAGCTAGGAATTAAAACTAGAAATATTTAGCTTTTGGGTCCCTACTGTATTTTAACAAAATACCAGAGCCCTGCAGTAATAATTTAAAAATTAGCTTAAATATTATTTTGTTACATTCTTTTTAAATCAGGCTATATATTGGTTATAAATTTAAATGACAATAAGCTACTACATATTTATATAAACATTTTGATCACCATCATCAAGGTTTATATTTTTTATATTTTTATAATGCGACTTGTTCTAATATTAATATCAAGATGTTTTAAAAAATGAAGTGATTTCAAGTAGTAATTCTTATATTTCCTTCTTTATATACTTTATTTTACATTTATTATTTAATTATTTTTATACCTTTTTTTAAAAAAAGACAACACTGTTGTATTCATATATTATTTTGTTTTAATTAAATTTTCTACTTATTCATCTGTTTTTTTTTAAATAATTTAATTTTCTCATTTTCTCAAAGACTCATAATAAAATGATGGCACATTTTACAGCTTTATCTTCAACCTGAGTTTGAATTCTGAAATTATGACTTCTCTTTTATTTATTTCCACATCTAAATCATATTCATATTTTTCTTTTAAATAGCTAACATCAATTATCCATCCAATACTAGTAGGTATATAAGAATATAACATATAATTTTTGACAAGAAAATAATTTTTTGATGATAAAGTAAAACAGAAATTCACCCCCCATCCCAGAAATTTTAAAAATATGGTTAAAAAATCTTTCTTACTGTTTCCCTATGGCAATTGTGCTGACAGTAATAAAATACTGTAGTTGATTCATAAGCTCAAGATTAATTGATTTCAATTTGGATCATTGTTTAGGATTGAAACGCCCAACTTAATATTTACATGTTTGATCGTCTTATGATCTTTCCAATAACACATATTAAAACAGGCAACACTCTCCATACAGTAGTGCCACTCAGTACCAACCAGAGTAATGTTTTAATAACAGTAATGTGCTAGCATAAGAAATAGTGATCATGTAAATAACCACATAGTTATTTGTTTGTGACGACTGTAGAAGAAACTTATTTTTTACTGGAAGAAGCTTTATATACTTTTATCAGTATTAATTTGTATTTTTTTAATTTGATGTCATTTATAATAATTAATAACTCTTTTCACATTTTTTAATATTCCATTTATTTGCCCATTTACTATTTTTTTCTAATTCATGTTATATTTATAATATTCTTTAATTTACAAGTTAAATTTACCTTGTTGTATTTTCATATTTTATACTTCTAATATCCTTTCTTTACAAGTTCAATTTACCTTGGTGTATTTTCATATTTTGTCTTTCTATATTTTATCAGTCATTTTAGTGATATTAAAGAGCTCGTTAAACTTTATGATATTTCTCTAAACATTAGGTTGCTTAAAAGTGGGCAAATAGTAACCAGTACTGACAATCAAATGATATTGCAGAATAGTAATATGATAATCTGATATTGTTCTGCCTGTATAGTCATGAGTTTTTAGATATCTATTTATCATTCAATTATAGATGACTTACTACTGTAGCTGCGATTTAACAATCAAAAAAATAAAATGATACTCTCATTTGGAATGCTATAACGTTTTGAGTTTTTGAAGCACAAAATCAAACTACAAACTATGGTCATGACAGATAAATATAATAACCTCTGTGCTGTCAGATTTTATTTATATATATATATAATCCAACTCAGATAGTTTCTGTAGCCAAAACTCTTTTAAATAGAGCAACTAACCTTTCAGATAAGTCACATCTGAAGGAAGAAATAAATCATATTAATAGTGTTTTATCAGCAAATAGTTATAATTATAAATTTATAAAAAAGCCTTATTTCAAGCCCAAAATGGACAAAATAGGAAATAAAAAGGTGATAAATTAGCTATTAGGATTTGTGTTCTATGTGTAATAGAAACTACAGATAGTATTGTACATATATTAGAATATAGATACAACATTTTCTACTCATCAAAAGATCAACAATATAAAAACCAAGCCTAAGGATTCAATCCCTCTTGAATCTCATGGTGTTTATCAAATCTCATGCAAAAATTGTAAAGCTTCTTACATAGGTATGAGTAATCATCACATCAGTGTTAGAATAGATGAGCATGCTAATGCAGTTAAACAATACTCATCATCATCAGCATTCTCATTCCATACTATAGATTCAGGTCATAAAATTGATTTTTCTAGTACCAGGAACATATCCAGATGTGATAATCTCTACCAATGCAAAATTAGAGAGGCCATTGAGATATTTAAAAGTCCAGATTGTATCAATAAGCAAGATGATACATGTAAACTTCCTCCTATTTGGAAAGATTTAAAAAAAAAAAAAACATTTTTGCTATTGGTGAAACTTTAACGTTTTTTTCAAATCAGTGATTGTAGCACCTCTATAACCGTCTTTCTACCTTTTATCACCCAGTGGATAATTTGTGTAGTCAAGTCGAAACGTTAGTATATCAATATTTAAATTTTTTAACACTGATGAACCTGCAAAATATGTATTTTATATATGCAACATATTTTATACAAAGAAAAAGCGAAATTAATTTATGTTGACTAATATATGAAATTTTAATGATTTTAATTAACGACAAATAATTTTATTACTTAAGATGTGTAAGGGTAATAATATAAACCAATTCATTGTGTTACTAAAATAATTCAGAAGTTAGATTCCTAAAGAATTATTTAAATAAACTTCTAAATAACATTCATCTTTTGTTATATCAATTTTAATCTATTCTGTCATTTTTATTTGACAAAAGAGCTTGAAGTTAATATAATAAAATGTGGGCATTATTTCCGTGTTTATTTAAATAATTCATCAGAAATTTAGCTTGTGAATTAACTTAATATATTTAGACTTCTTTATGAATAAATTTAATTAATATATAGATTACTTGTGAAGCTAAGAGAATATCCAAAGACATAATTTGTTGTACTATAATGTAAAACTGTACTTATTAAAAATATAATTAAAGTATAATTTATCATAAATAAAAAATTCTAGACATAACTGGTTGATCAATGGTCTCACCTGGGTGAACACTGGAAAACTCTCTTTGATATAGTAATAACGTGCCTATCTACAATGCCTATAAACTGGGATTTAAATCCAGAGCCAAATGCAATTCTTTTTATAAGGCTTGGATATTTTATTTTTCAATTAACTGACCCCAAATACTAATATGGGTTTTCTTAGTTATAAGTAAAGCAAGAATTGTAAACTGCTTAAAACTACCACCTAGTGAGTGACAGCCTGATCATTATTGCTTCCTCTCTCACATTTTTGCTCAGAGATATTGGAAAAGATTTACTTCAGACCACTCAAAGGAGTATGGAGAGATGTATATTGGGAGTAACAAGAAGAGATCGAAAATGCAATGTATGGGTAAGACAACAAACAAGTGTTACTACCTTATTGAAAAAATTAAAAGATTGAAATGGAGTTGGGCTGGACATATTGCTAGAAGAGATGATAATAGATGGACAATTGAAATTTTAAACTGGATTCCAAGAGATTGTAAAAGACCCAGAAAGAGACCACATGTGAGATGGATGGATGAAATAAGAAAATGTGCAGGGGTGTTGTGGAGAAGAGAAGCTAAAGATCGGAAAAGATGGATTAAACTTGGAGAGACCTTCATCCTGCAGTGAATTGAAAATGGTTGATGATGATGATGATGACTGAAGAAAGAAATATATAATAATAGAAAAAAATATTTATTAAGTAAAATGTTTTTTATTACAAAAAGAATAAATAATAACACAATAAAAGCAAATGTAAAACTAAAAAATTCAGAAAAATGAAATAACAAAATAAATAAAATATTACAATAATCTTTGGACTTCACTTACAGCAAAAAGCTTGATAATTTTTTTCCAATTTGTCGTTTTTGATATAGCCTTTTAGGTATTAACCTTTAGTTGTGTGCTCTGCTTGATGGTATTGTTTATGTGTAAAATCACATAAAAATGTTGTTTAAGCAGACACAGACATATTAGACATTGAAGGCTGCCTTGTAGGCAATGCACATAAAGATTATGATCTGCTTTGTGCTTCACAAATCACTTTATGCCAATTATTACACATAACATTTTGCTGCCATCTTATGTAAGGGTGTGTGTATTTGAAGTGTTTGAATGTTTTTACTTAGAATTATTATTTGGGGGTGGGGGTGGAAATCATACAATTTGAGTAAGATGAAATTGTCCCAAAGTTAAGACCATCCTGAAGACAAATTTGAAGGTGACAAACAGAGTCCAAAGGTAAGGATGAACCTAATTGTCAGGAGGTCATGCATCAAGTAACGTCTTCACAACAACGTAGTCGTGACCAATAAAATGACACATTTCCGTGACTACATCATAGACTTGAAAGATTTTCTGTCATTAGTCAAGCCAGCCATGAAATGCTGGCAGTAGAAGGCCTCCACTCATAGCTGGACTTATCCAACAATGTCATCTTTTATTGGAACAATGGCCTGCATGAACTGTGCCATGACAGCCTGGAAGCCAGACGTTGTCATCAAATCAGCAGTCCCCATTTGATTCTAAGTTCAAACTACTTTATTTACATATATAACAATTATTCAGTATAAACAAATTGCTGCCCTAAAATTACATTTTTTTTTCAGTATTTACATTTTTTTAAAAATATTTATAGTTATCATTTAAAAGTATTGCTGCGATGTTAAAAATAATGCATCAGCTTTGCAAATAATCAAGAACAATAATGAACTAAAATTCTTAAAAGGCTTTACTTTAGACTTCAGACTAAAAATGATTTTTATCAAATAATAAGTTATTTGATATCATTTTGTTTACTGATAAGGCATATTTCAGCCAAGAATATATTCAAACAAGAAATAGAATATTTTAAGTTTAAAAATTAATGTTATAATTACCAGAAAAAATGTTATCATCGTTATAACAATTGTTTTTGATAAATAATGATATTCTGTTTCATATTATTATGATTTATTTGAGTTAGTATTTTTCTAAAAATAAACTATGTTCAATTGAAATCTGAAATGAAAATTTGTAAAGCCATCAAAAATGAATACTTTCTTTCATTTTGCAAAGATAAAGATAAGCAAAATTCCTTATAATTTTTGATTTCAGGATTTTAACAACATTTAAAAGTCATGCAACTGTAGGGAAAACTTCTCTTGATATTTATTTACTTTTCATTGAATAATACCGCCTTATAGTGATTTTAATTTTACTTGATATCTTATAATATATAGATTAGTTTAATGTTTGTGCAGTAAAATGAATTCAAAAACATTAAATAAATGATATAGATAGTCACAGATTGAGTCATTCTCAACTGACTGCAAAAACAATTGTAGCACCAAAGAAAGTCTCTGAAGTAATTCTGCGTTTAAATCCAGAATATTATCATCTGAAATTGTAACTGTGTTTTGGCAAGAAAAACTATAAAAATAATAAGTTTCAAATGTATAACATATTGAAAAAAAAAGTTTCAACAATAAGGAGTGAAGATGGAATTATTACAAAAAAGTCAAACAATATCAATAAACATGTAGAAGAGTTGTACAAAGATTCATGTTATTATAAAGAATAAAAAAAAGTAGCATTTATGATGACAGCATCTTCTGAATTGCAAAGCATTATAAAAGAAGAGATAAGACATGTAATTAGATTTATAAAAAAGCTTCAAGAAGTTATGAAATTATTACTGACATCTTAAAATAAGCAGATAAAGAAGTAGAAAAATTATAGATAAAACTGTGTGATAAAGATATGCCAGGTGATTAATAGAATAGAATAATAATATTGAAATTTAAGCAAATTTATGAAAAAATAGTACTACAAATTTTAGACATTTACTTTACAGTCATTTCTATGCATGATATTTACCAGCAGAAATACATTTCATTTGTAATAAATTTCAAGTTTAAACCAATCAAAAACTAAGTTGGATTTAGAAGTAATTTAGCATAGTGGATCACATTTAAATATTGAGAGAAGTTATAGAAAGAACCAATGATTATGAGATGCTATTTGTAGACTATGAAAAAGTATTTCTACAATGATTAAAACTTTAGACTATTGGTTATAAGGCCAGTGCCTTGGCACATTTTAAATTATTCTTATAAAAATGCAACAGTAATATCTGACATTAAAATTAACTTTGATAAAAACTTTTATATTTTGTGGTTTAAAATGAGAAAATAAAACAATGTAAATACATACATATTAATAAGACATCTACATTTTTCAGATGGTGTACTTATTTTTATAAGTAATGCTTCTTATAAAATTTTCTGTCTTGTGTTTATGGTTTGATCATTATTCAGGCAGCCATCAAAACATCTGATTTGTTGTCAAATAAGTATTATAATAAGTGTGAAAGGTTTTCAAATTTCAAGTAATGCTTTAGAACTTCAAGAAATATTGTAATAGTTATTAGATGAAAATAAAATAGTAGAATTAAATATAAATGTCGTAAAGATTTAAGTAATATTTCTTTTTTTTTTTCAAATGTATAATCATGAATTAGAAGATAACAATTAAAAATATGTTGATATGATGTTTGATGTATATATGGCAATAATGGATTAAATTGATCAGTATTAAAATGGGATTAAATGGTTTTATTAAAAATATATTAATATTAAAAGAAACCATGCCTACTTATACGAAAAGGAAAGTTCTAATACTGTGTTTTACCAGTTCTTATATATATATATATATATATATATATATATATATATATATATATATATATATATATATATATATATATATACATAATTTTCCAAAAATAATCACATCATCCAAAAAATCTAAGTAATTTATATAATCTCCATTTAATTTAACCTCTCAGCTTTTCATTTTAATTCACTAAATCGACATGAAACTGTTGTAAAAAGTTTTTTAAATATAAAATCATCCTGCCACATTTTAATCTTAGTGCTCCCGCGTAATATAATCGTTGTTTTTGCTTTTGGGAAATATTTTTCATAATTTGATAGTATCTCGGGTCTATATGACGATTCAATGCTTTAATCACCATACTTAGAAATTCAAATACTTCTTCATAATAAAGCATAATGGAAACTCATATTCATTGAACTTTTTATAACTTCTATAAGTACTTAAATGTGATTTGCTGTGCTAAAACCACATTTAAATCCAGTTGATTATTTTGATCTCTTAGAATACAAAGTTTCTTTAAAAACAAGTAAAGATATTGAATAAAACTGATGAAAGACTAATTAATATATTCTTTATTACATGATGACTATTAACACTGCTTACACATGCAGTTTTATCAGAGGCAAAACTCTCTGTACAGTAGTGCTGCACAGTTTAAGCCAGAGTAATCAATTGATGCAACAAGGTTTGTGCATAAAATCCCTATCTAATGTCTACTCATCCTATATCTCCAGACTAGTTTCTAGGGTTTGGCTTTCATCAGTGAGGAGCCTTGGATCTGAGAGCACTACTTCCTACTGCTCTCAGATACAATATACCAAACTGATGAAAGCTCAAAGCTAGAAACTAGTCTGGAAATATTGGATGAGTAGGCAGTAGATAGAGATTTTGTGCACAACTCTTCTTGCATCGATTGATTACTCTGACTTGTACTGAGTGGCTCTATTGTATGAAAAAACATTCTAGTACATGTTTATCATTTAATATTTAGTATATAACTTGGCCAATATTTTTTTTCTATTTTTTCATCTGTTTATTTTGAGACATCAATTATAATTTCATCATTTTTAGAGCTTTCCTCTTTTTTATAGGTTTAATTGCCTCATACAATTCTTCACTAAAAATGATGGCCAATTCAGAATCTGTAATAATTGTAGAAGATATTTTACAGTTTTGTTCATTATTACAATATAATTCTTGTGCAATGCTTCCACATATTTTTTGATGTCAGATTTATTTCAATTGTATATTTTCTTTTTATTGCAAAAAATAACTTTCCTTCAAATAAACAATATATTGCTTTACAATTCTGATACTTTTATTCTCTTCAATGACTTTTCTTGCCAAGTGGTATATTGTTATTAATTTTTTTCGTATCTGTTTATAAAACTCAATCAATTTTTTAAATGTGTCATTTAAAACAATTTTCATGTTCCTTCATTTTCTCAAACATTCTTTTGTTTTAGGAGAAAATTAACTGGTAAATTAGTATTTGTTTTGCATTAACCACCCTTCTTGCAGTTCCTTTCATACCTATTTTTGTTAAGTACTTTTCTCAAAAAAAAAAAAAAAAGAATTCATAATATACAGTTTTCTTTTTCTGTGAATTCCACAAGTCTGCGGCCTATTTCATTTCTATTATTGTAATCAAATGTATACACAGCAATTTTATCTTTCAATTTTTATAATAAAGTCTCTCTTGACAATTTAAAAATATTGTTTATCCTGATTAAAATCATTTCTTATATCAATATAAAAATTATCTACTTTTTCATTACAGTGAGAAATTGTTGAAAATAAACCGGAATTATCTGCATTTGGTATCTTCCTTTAAATTAAATAAATAATCTTACTATCTGATGTACCATCATTCTCTACAAACCCCACTCCACGTACACTTTCAATATATACTTTTGTAGTGAAAATATATGTTTACTTTTTAAATTAATTCTCAGTTCACCTTTTCTTCTAACTTCATAAACATTGATAACATCCAATTTAATACTAGCCAATTCTAATACACCCAAACGATCTCCCCTTGAACGTGATCTGCAGTTGTAGGAACTTAACTGATAGATTGTCACCCTATGGCAGCCTGAGACTATAGCCAGAATTTCTTTAGCATTCTCTATTTTTGGAATTAAGGATTATAATTTAGTTTTGTCTTTCATGACTTGCAACCGCATTCGGCATATCCTAAAAAAATAACAACTGACATTTCAATTAAGAACTATCAAACCTTAGTGTTTCTTTATCTTAAATTCAGAAGCAAAAAATAGTAAATTCATCCACGTGCTAATGTATTTTAGTGAATAGCCACTCTAGATTCATTTAGCATAAGATCAATCATAGTGTAATAATAACTGCAATGACAATAATATATAGAATAGATATTAGGAATTTATTCTATTCAGGAATCAAAAGGTCATTTGAGGTATTAGCATTTTTTCCCTACAACTTTATTATACATATATTAAGGCTACGCTCCTGAAAAAACGAAAGTAGAGACCTCTGCAAATCTTTAACACAAGATTCATTTAAAAGACAAAAGCGGCCTATACCTATACCCTTATATATATATATATATTGTGATATAACTTTATATTAGTGAATAAATATTATATAATGGCCTTAAAATTGCTACATATATATTAATGAATAACCCTACACAGACATCTAATTACCAAATAATACAACGAACTATACTTATAATTTATACGCCATAATGCTTAGGATTATGGTGCCAGGATTACAAGAATGGCATAAAAAACTTATCCAGAAATAGGTCAATCAATATATATATATATATATGTGTGTGTGTGTGTGCGTGTATGTGTGACTCTGTATATAGGGAGACAAAACAAAGCTAAACGCATATATCTTTTTATTTAGCGGTGGAATTTAAAAGAGTTTGCTACTGGGCAAGCTGGGCTGTTTATCGACCTGGAGATGGACAACATTTGGTAGAATTTATAGATCCCAATTTGTGCACTCATTTAATTTACACGTTTGCTAAGATTACCGATGAAGCTGAATTAGAAAGTTATGATCCTTGGTGCGATTATGATGACGGTTTAGGTAAAGTAGTTTTTATATAATTTGTTATTATTCTTTTTACACAAATTTAATATGGGTTATTAAGTTTAGATTTAAAAACAAAAAATAAACATTTTTATTTACTTCCAAACTATTGTTTAGCATATACAAAAAAAAAATGTTAATTGAACTATACATTTACATCATTAATAATAATAATAATAATAATAATAATAATAATAATAATAATAATAATAATAATAACAACAACAACAACATAAAATAAAATGAAAATATTATTATTATTATTATTATTATTGACGTAAATGTATAGTTCAATGAACGTTTTTTTTTGTATTCGTGCTATGTTATAACATTTGGACTGTTGACCTGGGCGGAATGGACAATCCGGAATATTAAGTTCAAATATATATAGACAAAAACTATAATTGTAAGCTCCTGTAAATCCAGAAAAAAAACCTAAAAAAATTGCAATGTAAATGTAAACATTTGTAATCCACTTGTAGCAGTGAATTTGCTACATAATCGCTAACGTTGTATTTTTTAGTCAATAAAAGGCCTTTTGAAAAAAAAAAAAAAAAAAAAATAATAATAATAATAATACTAATAATAAAATAGTTGTAATATTTAGTAATACTGAATGAAAATGTATTGACAAAGAATTATTGATATTTGCTTATGAGGATATAATAGAAATTGATTTACCAAACAAAAAAAAAGATGAACTTTTGTTTTGTTATTAGTTTCTCAAATTATTTATAAACTATTATTTAATGGATAAACGCGACTTAAAAACAAAACGAAATAATATATATTTAAAAAAATGCAATAAATTTTACTAGGTAATCTTTTCGCATGTACCTCTGCTAGCTTTTACATTCTACCATTAGATGACGTTTGACACTGAGTTCCAAATTTTGCATTGACCAAAGATTTCCATTACCACATAATATTAAAAGGAAAAAAAATGTCATTGCATCTCATCTATTTCATAGTTTGGAAAAGCTAAAAAATAGTTTTAATCCATTTGGAACATGCACAATGGTAATCCAAATTTCTTTTGCTATTTAGTATATTTGAATTGTTAAGTTCACATCTTCAGATCCAAGAAGTAAAGTTTGGTATTACTTTCAGCATAGGTGGATAGGTACTAATCCAAATTAAATTTGATTTTGGCTGTTACAGCTTCATGGCTAACAAATCACTTCCCATGAGGTAACTTTATCCTTAGCCTCATATGATGGTATGTGATATCTAAATATTTAATTAAAGTTCTTGAGTTTGTTGAACATCTAGATGTTGTTTTTTTAGAATCTCACATTAGTGTTGGTATAACTCTCTGACAAGCAATTGAAAATGTTCATGAAATGCCAAATATTTTTACAGCTAGTTCTGGAATTTCTAATTTAAATTTCCTTTGTTTACCAATCCATCAACTTTTATTTTAATTCTAATTCATCTTCAATGGAATATTATAATTTGAAATTTCACATTGATGGCTGCCACCCTTTGTCTCCAAATGCCAAGTTAGATCACAGCTTTGAAAATATAAATGGTAATAAGTAAACAAGAGTTTATCTGATTCTCGAAAACAAAGGTCATTTGCATATATATATATCCTGCTAATCATCAATATGAGATTGTTTTTTTTAAGTGTTGAATTGATTGTTTTAAAATAGTGAGCATAATATTAAACGTGGACTTAGTTATTTTCGTCATGTATACGATTTACATATATCTGTGGTGAATTAATAATAATCAAAATGTATTTCCTTCCTTTACATATTTATGATTTTATTGCTTGTGTCTAAATTTGATTATCTTTTTTCTTAGATTGTGATAATAAGTAAACGATATTTCACAAAAGGTTTTGTAATATATTTACATTTTATGTCTTTAGTTTGGGTTATGGATTTTATCACGTTTCTTTATCTTTTAATTATATAAACAAATAAGTATTTTTTATCTAAATGTTTGTTTTCAGGAATAAGTTTATTTGAGTTACATTCTCTTTATATATATAATGTGCCTATACCAAGAATGTTGTTATGGTGGGTATAGGTGTTAACGTAGATAAGAGTTTTTAATGATTCTTGGTGGGATGTATGATCACATTTTACATTATATATATATAATGAATACATTAGAGTATCCTTATGGCGAAATATATATATAAATATTTTTTCTCGTAACACATAAATTATTTGATTTTGTTAAAATTTTAAAAGCTTTTACATTTTTTTAATTCTTTACTCTATGCACTATTTGAAGTATACAAATATTATTTAATGTATATGATAGATAATAAGGTTTAAGTTTAGTATATGATAATCAATTACCCTAATATATAAATCTAATATTATTTAAAATATTGATATGAAAGTAGTTAAGATAATTAGTAATGAGATAGTTATGGTCCAATAAACAATGCTATAGTTTGTGTTCATATGATAGCATCATCAACAGTAAATTCCAAGTCAACATCATGACATTATTCTAAGCTTGGCTAGTAGAAGTTTATTAAATAAGTTTTTTTGAGACGTATAAAATGAGTGTAATGTATTTTTTATTTAGGCATAATAGTTAAATGCACTTATTAAGAATAAAGTTTTCAAAACTAATTGTCAATTATCATTTATCCAGCTTATGTCATTTAACTGTTTTGGCAGGGTAGTCTGTTGAATTATTTGAAAAAAAAAACTCAATTATATCTACTTCAGATTTTGAATTATGTTATATTTTAAATGTAATAGAATTATTTATTTAGTTAATTACGTCTCTCATGTAGTTATGTCTTCTTTATGTTCCTTTACATTTGATGACCAAAGATGGGGCAATCATAATAAAATACACATATCCAAACAACCAAAATTTATTGTTTCCTTACTCACCATTACATTTAACAGATTATCGTTTATTTAACCGTTACAATATATGTTTGATATTATAAAAAATGTAAAAATAAATAGAACTAATACATAATTTATACAGAGGTACTTATAATTACTTGTAATGTAATCATTATCAAGTTATATCCTAGTCATTACCAACTATATATATATATATATATACATACACAATTACCACACATGGCAAGAAATTCAGCTATTTTAAAATGAAGACTCTACTATATTTATATATTTATTTTTTTTCACAAAGGGTGATGCTGAATTTTTTAGCTATATGGAATGATTTAATATTTGGATATTTATTTCAATTTAACATTAAGTACTGGGATTATTTTCATATATATATATATATATATATATAAACAATATATGTTTATAGGTAATTTTAAAAAATTTAATGACTTGAAAAAGAAAAATCCTAAGTTGAAAACTCTTCTGGCTGTTGGAGGATGGAATATGGGCTCTGTAGTATTTTCCAAAATGGCTAGAGATGAAACAAAACGTCAGAAGTTTATTCAAAGTACCTTAAATTATGTAAGAAAATATGACTTTGATGGATTTGATCTTGATTGGGAATATCCAACTGACAGAGGTGGCCAATCAATTGATAGACCAAATTTTACTAAACTATGCAAGGTATGACTATTTTAAAAATACTTACTTTTATAAAAGTTGCTTCTAAGATCTATCTTTTATTATTATTATTTTTTAAAACATTAATTTCTAAATACTTTTTATAACAAAACAATTTGCTTTTGAATTTCATTATATATATATATATATATATGTGTGTGTGTATAATGTTTTCACGATTATAAACTGTTTTATTTTTGCTTCCCAACATTTCAACAAAATACCATCCACCATTGTTAAGGGTAACTTATTCTAAGAAAAAAAAAACATTAGATTTTAAATAGTAATGAGATTGAGGGTGAGGTAAAGAATGAGATTGAACGTGAAGTAGTTGAGCATTCAAAAGGTGTGAATTAACAAAATGTTTATTTTTTTTAGTTTCATCATTAATTGTTTTCAAGTTTATTTTATAAAAAAAAGATATAAATAAGTGGTTCTCCATAAACTTGGAATGTGTTGTGCTTCATCAGCTCTATTATATATATTGTAAAGGTATACATATGCCATATGCGGTTACAGTAATTTAAAATTAAAATAAAAACTAAAAACTAAAATTAAAGAGTTGTTAAATTTATATATATTCACACAGATACAAAATTTTAAAAGTTTTTTTTTTTAAAATAAAAAAAAAGTATTTGAATGTACTTTTTTATAAAAAAAGGTAAAGATCTAAATATAAAATATTTTTATTAAAAAGTAACATAACTGAAAAAGATTCCTATGTAATCTCAGTAAATGAAAATGATTATGTTATTAATTATCAAAAAGCAAACTAGCCCTTGGGGCTCTTATATAAAAAAGTCAGATGAAAGAGATAGATAAGAGAACAAAAAAAATTAGATGTCCAATAGAAGCAGCAAACAACACTCAGACCTTAATGAAAATTTGGAACAGGAAACCATGTTCAGTGAATCTGGATGATTTGAATAAAAAGAAAAATATTCAAATTAAGAACAGTTCCAGCTTGATTTTTTTGAGAAGGGTGATAAGATGCACTGTTCAACCTCTCTCACTTATTTCAAATGAAATGACTGTTGAATTATGAATGGTACTGTTGAAGACCCCAAATCATAAGGGTACTGCAATTAAATAGTACCAGGATTGAACCAGCTAAGGCCATGTTAGGAAAAACAGACCGGTCTTCCATGAAAGTGCAATCAATAAAGACTGGACAGGAATTGGCAGCAGGAACCAGGAGCTCTTTTACTGTAAGATATGAGCTGAAAAATTTTAAAAACGTAATTAAAAACTTTTGTCAAGATTTAACAAGATAAACCTAATTTTTAAAATGAACTTTAATCTGACTTTTAAGATTTCAAAATCAATTATTGATGTTTAATTTTAAATATTTGAGTTTGCTGATTTAATTATTTCCATTTTTTATTTATTAATATTTACTGACTAAATTATTTAAATGTATTAAATTTAAATTGGGTGTAGATGGCTGCATAGATTCATTAAAGTTTAATTATTTTTTTATTTTCATATTGATTAAAATATATAGATATTGGTAAATATGACACCTTATGCTGAGGGTGTAAATGTATTTATTTGTATATCTTTTAAGTTATTGGTGTCAATGCAGCATCTTATGATGAATGCCATTGGGTTTCTTGTAAATTTTCCTCTGAAATTCCATCAATTACTTTATATTTTAATCGTTTATGTTTATTTTGAATGGGTTTTAATTTCAGGCTATTTGTCTCATAGTTGGGTCGATGCTAGTGGAGGGATATATGGGTATTTATATCAATGTAATGTGAAGCATGTTAGCATACAGGGCAAAGCCCAACTGAATGCATGACCCAAGGATGTAACCATTGCATTGTAATGGATGCAGACAATTTCCTGTGCCATTGACCCTTTTTTTCTATATATAGGGACTATAAGTCAGCAGATAGACTGCTCTTCCCCATATGTAGCATTTCCCTTTAATTATTGTATATACATGATTCCTTCACCGGACAGATGCACATTTCTGTACTGGATGAGGACCATGTCCTTCAAATAATATCACACTGTCAGATGCACATTCCTGTCAGCATGATTTTATGTTAGCATCTTCATATTGCATTGGTTGTGACTGTATATATGGAAGCAGGCATTGGTTTGGCTACGAACTTTTAGTCTGAGATTGAACAATTGTTATGAAAAGTTTTTAACTGAGTAATCTATATAGCCTATCTATACTCAACATTTTAAAACCAACTTTTATCAAATGTCCATATGTGCAAACTGTTTAAAATAATAATTTAAATTTAAAAATTAATAACCAATCTAAAATAATAAATTTTATTTTTCAGTTTTAAATGTTATATATATGCATTAATAAATGTTTTTTGTGTGTTATTACTGGCAGTGGCTTTTATTTTTTATATTAAAGATATATTTTAAGTAAAATTATATATATATATATTATCTCTACTGCTCCATGAGCTAGTGACTTGGGCTGACAGTCGTTATAAAATATATATGTAAAAAATTAGATCTTAACAGTATGTATCTGCCTACTATATAAATTTTCCAGGTTCAAATAGTCTGATAGCGCCCTGTATGGCAAATACAGTAAGACTCCACATTCACCCCAACCATTATAATATATATATAGAGAGAGAGAGAGAGAAAGAGAGATTTTTCCATCTCATATTAAAATAATATATTATTTAATGGTTTTCTATTGGAAATTTTATTTTTTATTAACAAAAGTGCAAATTTTAAGTAGTTTGTTATCTTTTAAGCAATATAGGATAAAAAAAATTATTTGTTAATTGAACTGAAAGTTTTGGTTTAATGAAGCATATAAACTTTGCTTTTTTTATAATTATGTTTTGGAATGTTAATGTGGTGCAGTGTTAATTAAAATGATATATTGTGATTCTATGTATGATAGGCAAGTTTTTAATTATATTTTTTTTTAAAAAAAAAGACATCCAGATGCAGGATAAAAAAATCTACAGTTGACAAGATATTCATTGAAAATATCCTAAAAAACATTTTTCTTTATTCTTTTTTGAAAATGCAATTTTAAAAAAGCTAAGTGAAACAAAAGAGGGTGGTCGTGAAGAACTATAAAAAAAACTTGTTTTGTTCAATGTAGATAGTCATATGAATGGTCATGAATGTATAGAGTGCTAAATAGTGAAGTGGGGGAAAAGCAGAAGATTACTAGGATTTGTACTAGCGATTTTAAAATAATGTTGCCAAAGACTAAAGTCTTCTCTTATTATTTCTCTATGTAGCTGAGGAAGAAGCTTCAGGTACAGAATTGCCAGTGTTATAGCTATCTGAGATCAGCAGAAGTAATTATACAACTCTTTACATGATAATAGCAAGAAAAGTATTTTATTGTTTAAGTCTTGAACAGACTCTTTAGAAACAATGAAATATATACATAAATCAAAAAATGTGAGTGATTTAGTCTAAAAGTTGTGTAAGGAAGGCATATAAAATATTAGGTATCTGTTGATTGATTGCTAATGACTGCAAGAAGAAAGGGTACAAATAATAAAATTGTTGAAGACCAAATATAAACAAAGTAATTATGCAGAGAGTGGGTTTTTGGTTTTTATGCTGGGTTTGAAAAAAAGATAGAAGAAAAATTAGATATAAAGACCATGGACTTGATAAAGATTACATTGTGTAATTGAGATGGAGCAGAATAGAGAAAAATATGAAAAAAAATTTAGGATGGAGAATGGAAAGTGAAGGTAAAGTGCCTCATAGGTTTTTCTGGGCATAGTGGCTGAGAGATTTCTGACTCTGAATAAGGAGAAGTCACAGTGCATCACATCACAATCTATTGTAGCTTTTTTAATGTGAGATTTTTTTGTCTTCTATTTAATGTATGGCTAGAATATATATAACGTTATGTATCTCTAAAATGTGTGTTTATAAAGTTAAAGTACAAAATGTGTTATTTGGCTTACTTGAAAAATAATTCAAATGTATCTATAATGAGAGAGGTTAGTCTGACTTTGGGGCTGATAGAAGGTTGTGTTAGGAATGAGCTAAGACGAAGAATGCACTGATGAAAACAAAATCTTGCATATATATATATATATATATATATATATATATATATATATATATATATATATATATATATATATATATATATATATATATATATATATATATATATATATATATATATATATATATATTCTAACGTGCCATTTGTAGTCTCACTTCTGGGGTAGTATAATATAAAATAAAAATGGGTTAGCTCAGTTAATGATTAGGTTTGGTTAAATGCAAATAATTAATAAATAAAATATTCTGCATTAATATTAAATGTTCCACTAGCTCAAATTCAAAAATAAGAATAAGGTTCAGTTTATAAAATAAATAAATAAATATTTATTATTTCATGAGACTTGGAAGTGAAAATACAGGTGACAAGAAAGATTACATTGAGCCAATATCCCACAGGATACGACCTCAATGGCATAAGAACACTATCCCCCTATTATTATCTCAAATAATAAACTTATAGTATTCTTACAACTTTGATAAACCTACTCATTAAGATTAAACTAATAATTAAATCTTATTCTTTTATCTACTATTATTTAACTCAATAAAATCTCAGGTTCATGAAATTATTCTAAGATAATCAAATCACAGTAGTAAAATATGATAAGGGATTTTTATGTCATACTCTATTACACTTAACTACTAATAATAACAAATAATAATAATATTCTTCATTGTATGAACTAATTCTGTATATCTTTTCTTTACTATAATTTTATTACTATAATAACATAATAAAATACCATAATATAATCTTTTATCTTCACATAAGAACGTAATAAATATGTGGTAATATTAGATATTCTGAAATATATATGTGTGGCAATGAATAGAATTATAAATTAATATACCATTATAATAAGTAATTTATGACCATAAGATCGTGTAAAATGTGATTACCTAAATAAACAAATATCAAGAAAATATTTGAATTCTTAAAATAATTCTTCATTTATTTCTGTGCAAAAAAATATTATGTTTGATTTTATTATTTTGTGTATCTCATACATTATGATGGAAAAAATAAATAGTCTAACACACAAATTTTTGAAAAACAAATTTAACAAAGTTTATTATAACACCAAAACAAAATAACAATTTATTTTACAATATTTACATTTTGACATCCTAAATTTGCACCGTTATACATTTTTATTAGAACCTAGTTAAGTCTTCACTCTGACTTAAAGTAATAATAATAAAACAATACAATTTTATTGATCCCTTTGTGATTAATCTTATGATAAAATTACATTTATGTAAACTTATTTAAAATATATTATATCTTTAACTATTATTTAACTGTGCTTCTTTTTTATTAAAACATCTATTGAAACATAGTATGGAAAAATAAAATAATAATAATAATTGAGAGCATGGATATTTTTCTCTAGAAAATTTCATTTTGCAATGTTAAAAGATATCATGTAAAATGTCTACTGATAATTTATTACTAGATTGTGTGAATATCGTTGTTCCATATACAATGTTATTAAATATAATATATCCCATTTAATATTACTCTAATACTATATTGTTGTAATCACTGATATATTCCCTATTATTTAATAATATAGAATTGTACCTATGATTATTGTTTATATCGTTTTACTTTATAACATTATATTTTAAAAATATGCAGTACTCATTAAAAAATGAAATAAAATATTTAAAAAATTATTTAATATTTCAAAAACAACTTTGCTTTACATATTTCATTCCTAAAATTTATTTTATTTTCAAAATAAAATCTAAAAAACATATTTTATGATTCTTTTTCCTTTTGGATCCATTGGATTTTCAATTCCAATTTGCACAAACTATACTTCTTCTTACAAGTAAATGAACTTATCTCATTCAGACAATAGCATGTCTTAAACTCTAAATTATCTATTATTTCTTTTAAAATATACCATACTGTGTGATGTAGTTACTTTGGAAATCTAGATAGTGAATAGATGTATAGGCTAGGAAAAAAAACTAGAGTATAACTCATAGCACTTATCGGAGAAAAAATGCCATGGCACAGTGTATTTATAAGAAATAGAGGCATGGCCTATTCTGTCTAATGGGGTTAAATACTATCAATGATGTCAAAGCTATTCCTTCAACTTTATTGGAACATCAATACTTAAAGAAAATAGACACTATCCACAAACCTACAGGGCTTTGTTAACTGTATTGCATATCTAATCAAATTACTAAATACTATTCATATTCCTTTATTACATCCTACCTTAATATCTTCTCTTGGCTTCATGTTCACCATATTACTACCAAGTCACTACCTTATCATTATTTCCTAAAAGGTTTATCAAATCTTACATTGAAAAATAACTAACTTGCATATTCAAAATAATAAACAAAATTCACTTATAATTAGAGCGATCTCACTAAACCACAAAAAAAGTTTGCTTTACTTTCTTATTTTATATTCTAAACACATAAAAACTAGTCTTATAAATACTTTGAACATCCAATAATATGAAAGTTTTAAAAAGAATCACATAATGTTCATCATCATGTTGTGTTATATTACTAGTATAAAATTATAGTACGCATATTCTCAAAAATAAATCCTAATCTCATAATTTAAAAGTGTTGTACAAATGCATTTACATATAATTTAGCATTCATACATCCATACATTATAATTCATAGGCAATCTTCAAAAAAGAAAAACAAAAATACATCATAAAAATATATCAAGTGATATTGACTTGTTATCACTTTTGCAGTCTTCTTTTTCCATCAATTAGATACAACATTGCATACATAAAAATACAATCCATATTTTTACTTAAATGTTCTTATTTAAATTATTAAATTATTCTACTATAAGATAATAATATTATTAATAAATTAATATTCATGTTCCTACTCTTATAAAAATAATATTACACATTAAAAAGTTAATAAATAAAAATCAAGACTATAATTATGTATATCTTCAATTGACCCTTCAATTGACGAAGGTTTTTGATAAAGTTCAAAAAATGTTTTATTTTCTCAAGAGTTTTTTTTTTTAAAAAAATGTTCTCTTCAAGAGCAATTTTGAAACTGCCTCTGTTGCTAGGTTTTTTTTAATAGCTTGACAATGAACTAGACAAAATTGTTTTTGGCCATGGTAAGCAAAGTTTAAAAAAAGAATAATAAAAAATAATATGACATCTTTTAATATCTTGAAAAATTAAATAAAATAATCATTGATCTGTTCTGAAAATGTTATAGAATAATAGTTTATAATTTATATTGTCCAGAATGATGATTATTAAAATCATAATAAAATCATAATATTAAAAAAATAATCCATTGAAACTTCTATTCTAGAATATTCTATATTGGCCTAGTGATGCATCATATTCCATTGGCTTAGCTCAAACTATCTGGATAAACTTTTTGCACAGTATAAAATATTTCTATAATTCCATACTTCTATTTATTCATGTATTTCTTTCTCTGTAGGTTTTTTCTTTAGGAAAATTTATTGCTATTTATTGCTTATTTTCAGTGGTTTCATTCTTGTCTTAAAATTCAGTTTTTTAAACAATTTTATAAAACATGTATAACCCTATATACCTCAGGTTTTATAACATAAGCATGTGGTTTAAGACCTGTAGGGGTCCCTACTATCGCATTTTATATGCATGTGATTGAGGCTACAGCCTTAATGAATATTATTTACATAATGAATGTGCGTTTAAATAAATTTATAATTACAATATATGCTTTGGTAAATATTTTCCATTAGTCTTTACGTAAAATAATTTCTTGCAAATATTTTAAATGGTTTCCTTCAAAAAGAATATAACATTAATTTCTGTAGGATTGTTTCCATAAAATTATTATAAAATATACTTGTCATATCATTTCTTAATCTTGGACAAGACTATCTTGCTGTTATATAAAATAATGTGTATTTTACCTTTAATTGGCAAATAGTTTTCCTATTAAGCTTCCTGTATAATGTCCATAAAAATAACTTATTCACTGGAATAGTTTTCTGTGTTAATATAATTAATATTATATTCACAATTATTATATTTATCTTTAGAATTTCTATTAAATACATTTTACTTATCGACATTTTCATATTTTTATTGCAAAGTATATTAAGTTTCTGATGAATACTCCTGGTAAAAGAACTTTAAAATTAACAATGCATATTAAAATGAAGTTATTAAAATATGTTTATTTTACACTCTCTTTGAAAATACTTTTAAATAAGTGTCCTATTAGCTTTGCAAATAAACTGTACGAGAGCACTAAAAAATTGACTAAAATAATAAAAATTTAAAATTACTGTCTCCTTGATAGCTACTAATATAATCACTGATACATTTGATCACCTTTTTAATCACCCTTAAACTCCCCATGCAACAGTATTTATATCCTAGAAAATACCTTATCCTATAGGTTGATTTTTACTTTTCATTTGATACCGAATTTGCATAATGTTACAATCTTACACAATTAAATTTCAAAAAATAAAATATGACATATTATAACTTTAAAAATATTATTTAAAATATTACTTTTAAATCAATTATTACTTTACTAAATTAATTAAATACCTTTAAACAACTTTTAAAAACAATATTTAATAAATTTATCCCACTCTTAATATTTAATTTATCTAGTTTATTTTAAACCAAAATATTTAACTTTGATTAGCTGTCTTCATTTTATAACATTATTTAAAACATTTACTAAGACTAATTTAATATTTGCTTTTATGATAGATAATAATAATATCCAATTCTATAATGCAATTTTAAAAATATCTTGAACTTTATTAATCTAAATACTAGCAAGCATGTGTGTATAACCATATATTATACAAGTCACATGACTAATAACCAAGACAAATTATCTGATTTTTTTTGTCTGGAAATAATGAATAAATTGCAACACTTATTGTATTAAATAAAATAATACAATAATACAAAATTTGGAATAATAATTTGGAAAATATAGAATTAAATACAACTTTCACTACCATAAAGCTTACTTTTAAAATATATAATATTAATTATAATTATTAAATATAATTTATAATTTTAATTATAACATTTATTTACTATAAGTTTAAACTATTAAAATTGACCTTTTTAAACATACTTTAAACATTTATAGCTGCATTATTTATTATGGCCAGCTATGTAACCATATGTAATTAATATTTTTAGCTTTACTTAACTGTTCTCAAGTGATTTATCATAATTTTTTGCATTACATAATTTCATTTAGTTCCATAGTAGTATTTTTTTCGTGTATCAAACCCCTATCAGTCCATGTATATAAGTTTATAATACTGTGTTTTAATGTGCATGTATTTGTATATATGCACACATCTAATACTCATATGAATGTCAGTATGTGGATAATGCATACACAGTTATACATTTAAAATTAAAAAATGGTATAATTAAATTAAATTGTGTGAACATTGTTATATGTGTTTAACCAACTACATCTATATGCAAAAGAAGATGTAATGCAACACATTTAAAAAGCATTACAACTCTTTTAAATTAATATAAATTTGAATTATTAAATACATTGGTATATAAATTTCAATTTCTGTGATAGTCTCACACACATATGTAACAAAATGTTTACAAACTTAAATTTTTTTAAAACGTTATATTTTATAAAAAAAATTGTCAATTCTTAAAAAACCATCTGTAAGCAATTAATAAAAATTGGGAATCAAAATTTTAAAATGTATTTTAAAAATAAAACTAAGAACAAATAGGGACATGTTTAACAATCTCTGTTTTTTTTTTTTTTTTTTCATGTCATAGCATCTGCCGGGACGCGAACCCACACCCGTCTGCAACCAACTACTTGCTTGCATGACAGCTGCGATACCTCTCGGCTAACAACGCAAGACTATAACAATCTCTGTTTTAGTCAAGAAATTACCAAAAGTTTCATTTTATGTTTTTTAAATTACTGATGAAAATTTTGTCAAATGTTGTAAACTGGGCACTCAAGTTACTAATTTTTCTTGTATAAATAACCTTAAATTTTCAGCAGAGGGTTCACTTTTTATAATTTGATATAGTACTTGCCACCAGTCACTATGGTGGACTGGAAAAATAAGTTTGGTGGTTAAGGATGTACAATTTGCTGGCCCTCCTTTCAAGAGATTGGTCTGTGAATATGGAAGAATGGGAAGATCAGTAGACTGCCAAGAAGACATCAGGAAAAGGGCAGCCCAGCTGAGAATGATGATGATTACAGCTACAAGAAGTCTCAGAAAAGAAGATACTGTAATAAGTTTTTCCTGCAGAGTGCTTTAAAAAATAATTCTAATAAAATATATAAAAGTCAATCCAGCTTTTAATCTATAATGTGCACAAACTTTTAAACTGTATTAGGGTTGTAATAGTTAAAACTGAATTAATTCTGTAAAAATATAATTTAAAATTCCTATAAAATAATACCTGTAAACATGCCTATTTATTAAGTTAAAATCTAAAACTCTAAATTCTTGTTAAATAATAAATTATTCAGTTAGTATTCTGCTACTTGCTAATCTATTAATCTATAATGTGCACAAACTTATAAACTGTATTAGGGATGTAATAGTTAAAACTGAATTAAATCTGTAAAAATATAATTTCAAATTCTGATAAAATAATACCTGTAAACATGCCTATTTATTAAATTAAAATCTAAAACTCTAAATTCTTGTTAAATAATAACTTATTCAGTTATTATTCTATTACTTGCTAATCTGCGGTCATACCTTTTATATTTGTTTCATATATGTATATATTATAGTGTATGCTATGCCCTGTTCAGAACAAAGATTGATTCTATGAATAAAATTTGAGAAGGAGATGATGAGAGGCTCTCTCATAATTCAGTATTTTTGCTCTTTAGCACACACACATAAATCTCCACTCTGAAAACACCAATTTATTCATTAAGCTATTATGTTTAGCTTATTATTATTGATGTTAAAGTTAGGTTTTCAAGTTAATAAAATAGTTAATAAATGCAAGAATGAGTTATAAAGCATATTATATGTATTGCTTAGGTTTCAGATATGCTTTAGCCCTCATTTGAGTTATAGTATAAACTATGTAGATTAGTTAATAAATTAGACTACTTTAAGTACCCTTTTTAGCATGTTTTATGAATGCTAATTATGAACGGGCATATGGTAGTTATTTGGAAGGAAACTATACCCTAAGGTATTAATTAATATTATCTTTAGCTTGACAAATGGGTCTTTAGAAATCACATACTTGCATTTGCACCTTGCTTTATGTTTCTTATATGAATGGGATTCTGGTTTTAAAGGCTAGCCCATATACTTAGTTCAGATAGCTATTCTTTAGAACTAAAACAAGAGTGTCCAGATTGTTCTATAAGCTGTTGCAATCACTGAACTATATATTCAATTTATTCACAGCAAGTAGTACATCCACAGAAACCAAGTACTTGGTACTGAATCTGTCGAGTAACAACACATCCAAAATGCACACATCTCTAGTAATATATATAATGCTGTAGTATCTGAAGTCATACTAAAAAGTTCCAGTTCATTTTTCCATAATGTAATAAGATTTCAGCATTGATCTGAATATGTAGTCTGGTTTTGTATATATATATATATATATATATATATATATATATATATATATATATATATATATATATATATATATATATATATATATATATATTGCAGCTCATTACATATTATTAAATGGTCTATTATTAAATGTCATGGTGATAAATCATCATTCTTGCACTGACTTAACCATCACAAACATAATAGGGAGGGCATAGTACAATTAAGGCATGAATAGATCATATATTATGAAATATGTAATAAACTCTTTTAATTATTGTACATCCAATGAGATTCTGTTTTTAAACTTGCTAATCATGGTTACACCTGCATGTCTCATTCACTGCACTCATATCTTTTAATTTATATTTAATAATTAAAAATATATTAAACTATAATCACTGTGTTGTGTATCATTCCTAATCCATCCCAAATCTTAAATTGCTTAATATTGATATATGCATTGTATATCCAGCCATAAATGTGTGTGTTTATTTAAAGTATTAGCATTTTAGTCATTTATTCCACGAGTCTCTTGCTTCACCCTTTGCTACTACAAGCATGCGAATTAAGAAACACTGAATGTAGCCTCTGATATGTCATTCATAGGGTGATAAGTCATAAAGTGTTGGTAAAGGAGCTGAAATGAAATCTGATTTGGGGTCTCAACCTCATCTAGATCAGCTTTGGTGTAATTTGCCAAAATTCTGGATATTGTTGCATGAATGTATGAACCTGACTGTTACATAGAATTTTTTCCCTGGATATGGCATCCAATATGGGGCTTCTAGAATTATTATGTATGGCTCTGAACTGAATGCATGCTGGCAGAAAAAAAATATATGTATTATTTTTCCCCTGGTATGATGCTGCAGATTTGAATAGATCAATGTTGCATATGTGAAAGTTAATTTTTTATGAAGAGACTAATTATTTGTCAATAGAATTTGAGATGAACACATTATGGCTCAATGATATATATATATATATATATATATATATGGGTTAATGCCTATAGTACTTATAGGTCCAATTTCATTACTAATTCTAGATGTAGATCTCACCTACTGGCAACTGGCACACAGGGATGACTCAAACCAGTTCAGAGCCATCCTCTATAGATTTTTTTATCAGAAAGAGAAATACATAGGACCAGTATTTAAAATTTTGGTCATTATATTTTGAAGGGATTTGGATGGACTGTGAAAATATCAATTACTGTGAAAATATCAATTAAGATAGGCAAGACTTTGTATATGTATACATGTACAGGGGAGTCAAAATTTATTATATTTATTATATAAACATTGGTAATCATGGATTAAAAATAAAGTATGACAGATCTGTAACTATCTGAGGCTTCAGTAAGATTTTTTTTATTATTTCTTATTTTTATAAATTGCAATACTATATAAGATAGTAGTTGATAAATTAATTATGGCACTAAGGGCTAAAAGTATAAATAAATAGATGTCAAGGGCAGAATACTACAGATAATTTCTTTAGAAACATGGTGGCAAAATAGTCATTGGATGGATAGAAATAAGAGTAAATAAATACCGTAAGGGGTAAGTTTAAATAATTAAAGTGGCAAAAGTATGTATATAATAATGGATAGTAGTAGTACTTAGGACAAGAAAGATAAGGAAGAGAGAGAGGTTAGGGAGGAAAAGTGAGAAAAGGAGACTAAGGGTAAAGAAAAGCTCCTAAGATCAGGAAGAGAGATTATAGAGGATAGTAGCAGTACAGACAAAGAGACTAAAGGAGAAGTAAACACTAGTCAGCATGACCCCATGAAGAGCCCAGTGTACTTAGAAGAGCAATCTAGGGTAACACAAAAGTTGGGTTTGGAAGAGAGAGCAAGTGAAATCATGAAGAGATGCTAGCAAACATGTTCAAAATGATGGTACAAACAAGGGAAGAAAATGAAATTAAGAGATAGAAAAAAAAAGAAGAAAATAAGATAGAAAAAAAGAAGACAATGAAGTTAAAATTCAGGAAATAAAGAATAGTATACAAGCCTTGTGTTAAAAGACAGAAATCGGACAAAAACAGGTGGCCAAAATGAGACAAAGCATCCAGACTCTAAACAAGATCAAAAATTTGAGTATTGATTGTCAATACAGTTATGAGAGGGCATTCCCTGAATTCTCAGAATGTTTGAGAAAGCAGAAGAAGGAGACTACTGAGGCTGTACATGCATTAGAAGGGAAATTTATGCTGATCTGAGCCAGGTAAGTCAGCAGAAAACAGTCCATCCAGGGTGCATTATCTCAGGTTCTCCATGACTTAGAAGATGGACATAGGTGCCAGAAAGAGCAGGACCACAACATCAAGAGCTTGCAAATGTCACAGGAGGAGTTGCAAGAAAAGCTATATGAAGTCAAAGAGGCCATGGTTCATGGAAACCAGTAGCCCTTAAAGTAAGGGCTCAGATAAAAGAAATGTTAAAGGTGAAAGAAAGCCATGGAAAAATCTCTGGTGTCAAGTCAGAATTAGTAAGGCAGATAAAGGTTAGAACTAAGATAAAAGGGGATTCTAATTCAGACATCATGGTTGGTGGCCTCAGTTTGAAGGAACAAAGGGTCAAGACAGTGAGATAGAAGGTGTTAGCCAGAGCCTTGCAATCACAGGAAAGCACCAAACAGCTAGTCCAGAGAGGCCAGACCTGATTAGGGAGGTTCAGGATGGGGGTTCAAATCCCGTAATGCCTCTAGATACACTCTCAAAACCTTCAAATGCATATGGATAGTTTCATTCAGGGTAAACCTTTCAAAGAAGATCTGGGTGAAAACCCCAAGGAACAACTAGAAAACCTGCAAGAATTGTTAAGGTTTCAAAAAATTCCAGTGCCAGACCAATTAGCTCTTACCGTACATTATCTGCATGGATCTGCCAAATCTTGGTGGGATTGTAATGAAGACCAACCCCAAACTTTTGAGCAGAACTCTGCCTCAATGTTGAAAAACCTTTTGGAGTGAGGAGCATCAGGATGGTAATTATCATTCCATTCTTAACTCTTTGGGTGATCAATTCATTTAAAAGTGAAGTGGCTTGATGTCACTCTAAATCGGTAATATTTCATACTACAATTACGATTTTGCACTCATTTAAAAGATTTAAAAAAGTTCTGCACTCATTTAAAAGATTTAAAAAAGTTCTGTAAGATGCTGCCCTTTCTTGAATTACTTTACAAGTAAAAAATCAATAAAAATGGCCTTATACATCAAACAAAAGAAAAGTACCACCTTTTCTTGAATCTCATTGGCTGTTAAATTTTGACAACAAAGAAAATGGCTTCCAAAAAGTAAAGAGTTACGATCTGTTTTTGTTTTATTTCAAAAATTATAAACAAATGTTTTAGACCATTTTAACAGTAATTTTTGACAAATTATAAATTATTTTGATAAAATATGCTAAAAATATAATTATTTCAGAAAAATAGTTAAGATTTTAGGAAGAATTATTTATTTATTGTAACGTGCATATCGCAACATAAAAGTGGAAAGAAATCATGACATCAGCAAATCTTTTTTGTTGGCAAGTGATGTTTCTTTTAATTTCTTTTGCTATCGAATATCTTTCTAATTATAAATCAAAATTTACTTTTGAAAAAACTTTCATTCACTTTCATAATCTGACAAGTTATTAATGTACTTTTTACAAATGAAACTAAAGTGAATATAATATTAAAAGATGAATATATTTTGACAATTGACTTTGTTAATTGACACTTCAGTTTGTGAATTGGCCAATTAAAAGTTTGGACTTTTACTTCACTTGGCCAATAATATAATTAGCGGTTTAAGGGTTAAAAAGTTCTATGGTTTGATAGCTAAGGAAACTTACACCCAGTTCTTTGTCAGACAGATGGCCCATCTGAAATGACTAACATTCTTCCCATTTACACAGACAAAATAATTTAGGAGATGATGGCTTGCTGTAAAGTAAGGAATATAGAAAAGATGACAGAGTTCCTTACAACCATATACTGCACACACATGCACAGAAAACTGCCTGAAAAAGTACACAGGATTGAGTAAGTAAGGTGCCATGCAGTGGTTGTAGGAGATTATCCATGGAGAAATTCCCAGAACTCAGGATACAATGGGCCAACAAGAGTTAAAAGACAATATACAGCATCCTAGTCAGCTCATCCAAGAAGTCCATAATAAAAGATAACAATATGGCAGGATCAAATCATTATAAGTATGTATATAAGTATTTATTCTAATTTAAAAGTGTAGTTTGAAATTTCATAATGAATAGCAACTTTAGACTTAACATTTTATTATTTAAGTAGTTTAAAATAGTTAGTGTAACTAATATATTAAATTTTCTGTATAGAATGGACACAGTGCATGGGGATAAGTTGGAGAAAGCTCAAAAATAGTTAGGCAAGAATAAACTTAAAATTTAAAATTCCATATAAAAGAAGAAAAAAGTACGGGAAGGATTTAATTCATGATTGCAGTTAAAAATTTAAGTAAAGTCTTTTATTCTCTATATTTTCCTGGAAGTTCACTGATATAAAACAATATTTTTCCATCATCCCATTTTACCTATTATGTTCCATAGTAGTAACTTTTTCCCTAGTTCAAACCTCTCCCAGTCCATGTGTATAAGTTTATAATACTGTGTTTTAATATGTAGTAGTGTATATTTACCTGTAAAGTCTTTTTTTCTCTATATTTTCCTGGAAGTTCACTGATATGAAACAATATTATTTTGCCATCATCCCATTTCACCTATTATGTTCCATAGTAGTAACTTTTTCCCTAGTTCAAACCTCTCCCAGTCCATGTGTATAAGTTTATAATACTGTGTTTTAATATGTAGTAGTGTATATTTACCTGTAAGTACATGTATTTGTATATGTGCACAAATCTAATGCTCATATTAAAGTCTGTATGCATATAATGCATACACAATTATACATTTAAAATTTAATAAAACAGTATAATTAAATTTAAGTTGTGTGAACATTGTTATATGTGTGTAACCACCTACATATATATGTGAAAGAAGACATAATGGAATAAATTTTGAAAGCATCACAACTCTTTCAAATTAATATAAATTTAAATTATTCTCAGTTAATACCTTTATTTAAATACATTGATATATATAAATTTTAATTCCTGCAATAGTCTCACACACATATATAAAAATGTTTACAAACTTAAAACTCTTTCAAAAAAAGTTATCTGTTTTATAAAAAGATTGTCAATTCTTAGAAAATCATCTATAAGCAATTAATAAAACTAATCAAAATTTTTAAATGTACTTTTAAAAAAACAACTAAGAACAAAGAGTGACCTGTTTAACCATCATTTTCTTTAGCCAAGAAATGATCAAAGGTTTCATTTATGGATTTTACATTATTGCTGAAAATTTTGTAGAATGTTGTAAACAGGGCAGTTAAGTTACCAATTTTTCTTGTATAAATAACCTTAAATTTTCAGCAGGGGGTTTACTTTTTTAATTTGATATAGTGTGTGTTGCCAGTTGCTATGATGGAATGGAAAATAGAGTTTGATGGATAAGGTCATACCATTTGCCAGCTTTCCTTTTGAGAGAGCTGTCTATGGAGATGAAAGAATGGGGAGATGAGTAGACTGCCAAAAAGACATCAGTAAGGGATCAGCCCAGCCAAGAATAATGGTGATAAAGCTACAGGAAGCCTCAGTAAAGAAGATATGGCAACACATTTTTTTGCAGAGCTCGTTAAAATATAATTCTAATAAAATATCTAGAGTTAAGCCAACTACTAATCTATAATGTATACAAACTTCTAAACTGTAATAAGGTTCTAATAGTTAAAACTGATTTAAGTCTGTAAAATATAATTCAAAATTCTGATAAAATAATATCTATAAATATGCCTAATTATGACAAAGGAAATTTAAAACTCTAAATTTTTGTTTAATAATAACTTATTCAGTTATTATTTTATTATTTGCTAATCTGTGGTCATGCCTTTTTTATTTGTTTGGTATATGTTTATATTATAATGTATGCTATGCCCTGTTCAGAACAGAGATTGATTCTATGAATAAAATTTGAGGAGATGATTAGAGGTTCTCGCATAATTCAGTAATTTTACTCATTAGCACACACATAAATCTCCACTCTAAAAACCTCAATTTGTTCATTAAGCTATTATGTTTAGCTTATTATTATTATTATTGATGTTTGAATTGGGTTGACAAGTTAATAAAATAATTAGTTAATAAATGCAAGAATGAGTTATAAAGCTTATTGTATGTATTGCTTAACCCTTTCAACGATTATTATTTAATTGGCCGAATGAGTTAAAAATCAAAACTTGTAATTGGCCAACTCACAACTTTAACAAAATCTATTGTTAAAATAGATCACTTTTAATAATATAAATACGTTAGTTTCGTTTGTAAAAAGTATATTACTGAATTCTCAGATTACGAAAGCAAACGAAAGTCTTTTCAAAAATAAAATTTGATTTATAATTTAAAAAATATTCAATTGCGGTGAAATAAAAGTAACCGCTATTCAACCAACCAAAAAAGATTGCTGACACAATCTTTTTTTTTTCACTTTAACGTTACGATCAATATGTAGCAATAAATAAATAATTCTTGGTAATATCTTAACTATTTTTCTAAAATAATTTGATTTTTAGTATTATTTTATCAATAATAATTTGTAATTCAATTCAAATATTGTTTAAAATGTTGTAAACATTCGTTTATCATTTTCAGTAATAAAAATCAAAACGAACGTAACTTTTTACTTTTTGGCAGCCATTTCCCTTTCTGACAGAAGTGGGACAGCCAATAAGATTCAAGAAAAGTTGGTGAGGAGGTGGTGCTTTGGTTTTGTTTGACATATATGGTCATTTTTATTGATTTTTTACTTGTAAAATAACTCTGAAGAGGGCACCATCTTACAGAACTTTTGATTTTCTTTTGAATGACATATAATATGTATACGTGCGATAAAAAGTAGCCGATTTAGAGTGACGTCAAATCTTCTCATTTTTAGACAAGTCATGCATTTTAAGCGTTAAGGCCCAGGTATGATTTAGCCCTCTTTTGAGTTATAGTAGGAATAAGAGAATTCCTTTTATTCCTGCATAAATACTTTATCTTGTATTGGTGAGAAAGTATTTATTTATTATTAACCCTTGCAAAGCATATGCACAATTAGCTTAAAAGGCTGATATTTGAATAAATATAAACTATGGAGATTTGTTAATAAATTAGATTACTTTAAATACCCTTTTTAGCATATTTTAAGAATTCTAATTATGAATTGGCATTTAGTAGTTTCAAAGAATGAAAGTATAAAATTTTGTGGACCCTAAGTTATTAATTAATATTATATTTAGTATGGAGAATGTGTCTTTAGGAAGCACATATGTCTGCTGTATGTTTCTTATATGAATGGCTTCTGGTTTTTATGGCCATCCCATATACTTAGTTCAAACAGTTCTTCTTTAGAACTGGAACATGAGGATCCAGATTGTTTTATAAGCTGCTTTGATTACTGATCTATATGTTTAATCTATTCACAGCAAGTTGCACAGTCCAAGGGAACCAAGTACTTGGTACTGAATTCCTTGAGTAACTACACATTCGAAATGGACATTTTTCAGTAATATGCATGGAAGAAAGGTTCTGATTTTAATTCATTACTTAATGGTTCAAAACAGTCTATTGATAGTAGGTCTATTCATGGTATTGTTTATAAAATTCCATGTAGTTGTGATAAATTTTATGTAGGCGAGAGTAAATTTAGCCTTAATGAAAGGGTTAAGATTCATATATGTAGAGATAAACATAGGTATTTTAACTCAGCTTTATATATTCATGAATTGAATACAGGTCATAGAATATTGTTTGACAATGCTTCGGTTATTTTTTATGAAAAGAATGAGTTAAAAAGAAGAATAAAGAAGACTTTGATGATAAAACTCCTTGATTCTAAGGCTATCAATCTTATTACACTTCTTTTGATATTAAGGGAAGGTGGAGTTTGAAATGAATTATGGGAAGGTTTGGTTGTATATATATGTTTTCCTTTACTTTGATTTTCACATGAGATCTATTTGTAGCAGATGAAACCATGGTTGTGTAAGGATTTTGGTAAGATTTTGGATTTTATCTAGTATTGTATTGTTTTATGGTTTTGCATTTTTATTTTTACTAGTATAGTGTTAGGCAGTTTTGGTTTTTGATATATATATATATATATATATATATATATATATATATATATATATATATATATATATATATATATATATATATATTGTAATGATATATAAATATGTTGTTACATTAATTTAAAATAAAAACTTAAAAGTTCGCAAATAAAAGTAAAAAAACTAAACACTAAAATTAAAATGTTTGTTAAACGTATATACATTCGCACAGATGCCAAACTTTAAAAATATTTTTTTAAAAAAAAAAAACCAAATAAATAAGTATTTGAACGTACTTTTTTATAAAAAAAAAGTACAAGATTTAAAAATAAAAACAGGTATTAATTAATTCTTGTAATCTGTAAATGGAAATGATTGTTTATAAATTGTTTGAAAAGCAACCTAGCCTTGGGCTCTTGTATAATTAAAATGATCTGATGAAAGATAGATAAGAAAATAAAGAGAAATTAGCTTGACTAACGGAAGCACTAAGCCTTGGCTTGGACCCTAACGAAAGTGATGGATTAGTGACGTTTTGTTGATTGAATCCGTGTGGATAATATAAAAAGGGAAATACAGTTTTTTCTGACAGTTCCAGCATTTTGTGTTTGAGAGATGTGGTAGGACACACATACCACACTCTCTATAAAAAAATGAAAAGACTGTGATACCTTGAACCAGCTATTGCCATCTCCAGAACATTATCTTCCAATGGAGGTGTCACAGGAATTAAAAGCAGAAACCTGGACTCTTCTACCATAAGCTATATTGACATGAACTCTAAATTTAAAAATAATTAAGAACTTTCGTTCAAGCTTATGAACTTCTATCTGACTTTTTTAAGTTTAAAATCAAATTAATAATGTTTAATTTTATATGTTTTCCGATTGATAAAAATCATTTCCATTTTTTTTTCTTATTGTATAAATTATTTATTGTTTAAATTTTAAATGATGAAATTTAGGTTGGGTATAGACATTGCATAGATTCATTAGCGGTTGATTATGTTGAAGTTTTCACATTTGATTAGAATATATAGGTCAACGATGTTAAAGCGAGCATCTTACAATGAATGCCATGGGGTCTTGTGTATTCCCTTTTGCAATTGATGTTATCGATGATTTTGTATTTTGATCGATTGTGTTTAATTTGGATGTTTTTGACTGTGGAATCTGTGCAGCCGATCTATACTCAACATTTTAAAAACAAATTTATAAAAATAATCTGTGCAAACTTATTTAAATGTTAAATTTAAGTCGGGCATGAATGGCTATATAGTTCTGTAAAGTTATTTTAAGGGAGGGTAATCTTAGGTTATTCATTTTGTAGTTGAATTGGTTCAATGGATTGGATATATTTGTGTAATTGTAGATGTAGTATGAGATCCGCTACGGGCAGGATTATATATATATACACCACACACCTTCTGTTTGCCTATGGATGAGTTTGTAACACGGCAAAGGACCGCAGTCCATTCCTATGGAGTTTTATGTTTATTGTTCTACTTGCCAACAGATGTAACATTCCTGTTGGTGGAGAGTCAATGTCTTTTCTAATTCTACTTACTGATCAGATGTACATTCCTGACAGTATAGTATTTTGTGTTGTCGTATTTTCATGCTACATTGAATACATAAATGTATCAGATGGATTGGTGCTGGTTTGATTGTGAAATTTGTTGCCTAAGGTTAAATCAGGAAAGAATATTTTCTTTTTAAATGCAGATCTATATAGTCTATTCATCCTCGACTCACTAAATAAGTATTAAACTCATGGTTGTAATTTACTTAAATGTAAAACTAAAGATTAATAGAAAAATCTAAAATGTTGAATTTATTCCTCAAAATTTAAATGTTATTTTATATGTGCGTAAATAAATATTTTTATGTGTTAATTTCTGGCAGTGGCTTTTACTCTTTTATATTTAAGATATAAAATTTATATTTTATTATCTCTGCTACTCCACTGAGCTAGTGATTTGGGCTAATGATCTGAATATTTAAATAAAGTGGAATCTTAACGTGTATCTGCCTACTCTATAAATTTTTCTAGGTTTAAATGCCTAGATGGCGCCTTGTAGAACAGATATCGTAGTTTGCGGTTAGATTCGATCTCCACATTCATTTTGATCATTATAATATATATATATTGAAATGTTTTTGCCCATCTGACTAGGTCTCTGTTGCACATAAAATGTGTGAGTTGATCAAGTTATGCAAAAAGAAGAAACTTCCATTTCTATTTCTAAAAACATAACTATATTTCCTGATCAACCTAGTAATTGTTATAATTTACACTATCAATGAAATCAGATTATATTTCTTTTATAAGTGCACCAGGATTCATGTAAGAATCCACTGAAATCCATCACCTCACATCTCAAAAATAAAAAATAAATGCTTTTAAACAAATCGGTATTATATTATATCGTAACTAGAATAATTTTCTAAATATTATTATTCCTGGAGCTTATTCAATACATATTGGCAAAAGTAAATTATATTTTCAAATCTTACTAAACTAATATTAATAAATTTAATAATTATCATTAATAAATGTTATTAATAACATACAAGGAAAAGTTGGTATTAGAAATAAATATTTTATTCTAACAAATTAAAATGTTTATAGAGAAATTACTAATTAATTAAAACTGGAGAGAATACATGCTAATCCACATATGAATCCATTAATAAAAATAACAGTTAAACAATTAAAAAGTTTTTGGGTATACAAGAGTCTCTTGATCAATAAAATTAAAGTATCAGGATTATTTTAAACTTATTGTTTTTAGAATGGTTTGCTGACAATTTAGTCACAATCAGGAATAATGAATCATAGCTTACTGGTAAGTTTAGTGAGAAGATTGTAGATTACTATGGATAGTTTTTTCTGAGTTAGAATGAGCTCATGGTCATTAGTTTAACTTGTTCTTGGTCCTGGTTCTAAAAGCTAGTCATGAAAGCTTTTCTGGGTTTGATGGTCTTCATGATGAACAATGTCAAAAGCTTTGGTCTACTCCCACATGAAGAATTATTTCATCATTGGTCTTTTCCTTTTTATATTCGTGGTCCAGTTTTCAGAATTCTGCACATATCTTTTGTTTGTCATAAATATACGTTGATAATCTTGTACATTCTTTATAAAATTTACATTACAAATTCTTTATTTTTTTTAGCATAATTCTGCCATCTTTAATTAGCTAAGATATTTTTTTTTAGCTTATCTGGATTAGTAATTTACATGACTTTTGTATTCTCCAATTTTTGCTTTATTTTTAATTAGATAAAAAAAATATGAATGACAATTTTAACTTTCATTATACATTTTAAAAAAAATTATACTAATCAAAAAAAAATCTAAATTTACTTTTTTTTTAGCTTTTACCAAATGCCAATTTATTTGTACCATATATAAATAAACAGTACATACCACCAGGAACAAGAGATGAGAATAAAATAGGCATTTAAACTAATTTTATTCTTAAGCTTTAAGTCCATAACCATGTGTTTTTTATTAGCATGCTCATTTATCTCGTAGACTCATTTAACAAGTGACATGTGGCTTTAACACCCATTTTTTTGGCAGGAATGAGAAACACTTCCATATTCACCTGTGTCCTTTCTGCTCAAAGGTAATACTAACAATAAAAAGCCCAATTTATAAGCACAAACGAGCATTGCTCATCGTTTTGAGTCTTATAGGCTTGCAGCTACTTGGTCCACCATCCCCTTTCTTGGGTCCCTGCTAGAAATAGACTGATGGGCATTTAAAAATGGTCTTATGTTATATACTGCATACAAGGACTCATGGCTATGCTTTTCTCCCTCTTCAGTAACTGCCTACCTGGTCAAATATTTGTGACTTAACATCTACATCAGCCGTGATTGTGTTTTTTTAGACATAATAAAGAATATATATATTTCTTTCTGTAAGTCATATTAAAAATATTTTTAAATCTTTATAATAATCAGGGTTTAATTAGTTAGTTAGTTTTTTTAAACTACTATTCATTCTCCAGCTATGGGTTTTTACATCATCATTGTAATGTTCTTTATACTATTACAACATTTAGGTTATTGTTGTTGCATTGAAGTCTTGCATTGTAAAGCCAATGAAACATTTTTTCTATCTGACTATGTCTCTGTTACACATAAAATGTGTGAGTTGATCAAGTTATGTATAAATAAGAAAGTTCCTATCCTATTTCTAAAAACATAATTATATTTCCTGATCAACTCTACCTAGTAATTGTTATGATTTGCACCATTGATGAAATCAGCTTTCATTTTATTTATAAGGGCACCAGGATTGATATAAGTATTAGCTTAAATCTGTCACCTCATGTCTTAAAAATTAAAAAAAATGCTTTTAAAAGAATTGGTATTATATTATACCATAACTAGAATTATTTTCCAGATATTATAGCTTATTCAAAACATATTGACAAAGGTAAATTATATTTTCAAATCTTACTAAACTAATATAGGTAAATTATATTTTCAAATCTTACTAAACTAATATTAATAAATTTAATAATAATCATTAATAAGTATTATTAATAACATACAAGGAAAAGTTGGTATTAGAAATAAATATTTTATTCTAACAAATTAAAATGTTTAAAGAGAAATTACTAATTAATTAAAACTGGAGAGAATACATGCTAATCCAAATATGAATCCATTAATAAAAAATAACAGTTAAACATCTAAAAAGTTCTTGGTTAAACAAGAGTCTCTTGATCAATAAAATTAAAGTCTCTTTTGGGATTATTTTAAGCTTAATTTTTTTAGAATGGTTTGCTGATAATTTAGTCACCATCAGGAATAATGAGTCATAGCTTATTGGTAAGTTTAGCGAGAAGATTGTAGACTACTATGCATAGCGAGACGATTGTAGATTACTATGCATAGTTTTTCCTGAGTTAGAATGAGCTGGTGTCCATTAGTTTTAACTTGTTCTTGGTCCTGGTTCTAAAGGCTAGTCACAAAAGTTTTTCTGGGTTTGACGATTTTCATGATGAACGATATCAAAAGCTTCAGTCTACTCCCACATTAAGAATTATTTCAGCGTAGACAAGCCAAGACATTGATCTAACTGGTATTTTCCTTTTTTGTAATTGAGGTCCACATACCTTTTGTTTGTCAAAAATCTACATTGATAATCTTGTACATTCTTTATAAAATTTATATTACAAAGTCTTTATTTTTTAGCATAATTGTGACATCTTTAATTAGCTAAAATATTTTTCTTTTAGCTTATCTGGATTAATAATTTGTGTGTCTTGTGTTCTCTAATTTTTGCTTTTATTTTTAATTAGATAAAAAAAAATACAACAACAATTTTAACTTTCATTGTATATTTAAAAAAAATTATACTAATCAAAAAAAAAATCTAAATTTTTTTTTTTTAGCTTTTACCAAATGCCAATATATTGTACATAAATAAATGGTGTTGTGTATATAT